>APFE031464511.1:31092-74882 GCA_000404065.3 Pinus taeda | reverse complement strand
TTTCCTCTATGTATAAAAGCCATTTCTAAATATTATGAGTTTTTTTATATTGTGACCTTCCTATTTAATCTTTGAGTTTTTCTTATTCACTAGCTTCCATAAATGTATAAGAAAATATGAGCTTTGTTATAAAGAGTTCTGAATCAATAATTTTCTTTATCTCTCCTATTGTATGGTTATTGGTATGTCCTCTGACAGATGCAATTTTCTATGAATATGGTATGAATTCCCTCGTTGTGTACCATGACTCTATCTTATTTTACAATTTCCCTTATTACTATAACATTTGTTGTTGAAAATAAATGTAATACATCTAATTAATCGTTAGCTACTATATTAGGTTAGTTTCTCAAGTGATTACAATATTCACTTTGACAATTAATTCACCCTACCTGTAGGTTCCTTTTTATGCTCAAGTCTCCTACATTATTTATAGTAATGGAAAATTTAAATTTTTATATAATATTGTTGTTCTTACTCGCCATACTGTCTCCTACAGCTAATAGTGCATTAGAGTTTAGCTCCCTAACTCATCATATACCATCAACTTAATATAAGTTAGTTGCATTCTCCTAACAACATATAGTTCTAGGTTTATTGAATTAACACTTACTGTACATAAGTCATAGTATTTCCATCAAGATTTTAAGACAATGCACTCTGTCTTCTTAAATAAACACACAATATGGTCGTAGAATCAACCTATACTTAAAGAAGTTCAGATAATGTGAAAATATTAGCATGAGAAGTTTAGCTCTAACATCACATAGAACATACAAACTTTTATTTAATGAAACTACAGTCACTAATTCCCCTTTTGTTTATCTATAATTTAATTCTCAAATCACCCACAATATAGTATCGGTCTTCAGTCTCCTAGTGAAAGTAACTTCCTAGTATCTCATACATACATGAGGTGAATGAAAAGAGATTAATATCTATAGAATATAGAATTCTACCATGTACAGCTGATTAAGAGATCACAATATATAATTTTGCATTAAACTAAGATTCAGAAAACATAACAGATAATGAAGTAATACCAATATAAATGAAATACACCATAAATAATATAACCAACAAAGTTGTTGTAAAATCACTTGAGAGTTAAACCCTTGTATTTGCCACCCAACCATGAAATAAATTCCTCTAGTTCACCCTGAGTTGAGATGAACTTGCCTAGCTATAAACAACCTCTTTTGATCCCTTGAATGGGGATTTAATACACTTTTTCATAATAAAGTTTCCTTTAGCAGTGTCCAAATTTTGTGGACCTTTTTATCCGCTTGCCTATGATTTTCCATAAAAGCCCACCTTTCTCTCCCGCAACCTTTTTATGCTTATCCAAGCCTAACATACTTCTCCATCTAATTAAATTAATGTATTTTTCTCTCCCATCCAATAAGCTTATCTAGAATCTCATCTAGAATTCTTATCATGAAAGAATTATCGAATCTCATTTACCATTGATATTATATTTTTGGCAAGAATCTCATTTCTAGGTGTCTCATTCCCAAGTATTTGCATCCCATTTATTTATTTACTAATAATTATTGATTTACATAATTATTCCAATATTTTTCATAGCTTTTCCGCTATTCTTTCTAACATAACTCAGTCTAACCTAAAAAATATTACAACAACTGAGGGGTATGACAAATGGATAGTAACAATATGCAACTAAATATAATTTCCATGAGTTTATGCACGCAATTATTTATGTGTTGTTTAGGAGTAAAATGTAAATGTACAGACTTACTAGTGGTTACTACCCAACAAAATTTATGCAACTGCTTTCATGTTAGTTGGCAATCAAGTTCTGCATTTCATATTTTAATTTGTAATTTTGTGATAGCATGATTTCCACTTAAGTGGTAGGGACTAAGCTATTGTGGCATCTGATGCATTTCTCTCTCTGAAAAAAGAAACTGACTTTTTCCTAGGCACATTCTACTGCCTATCCCATAACTGACCTAACTACATGGGAATAATTGTAGGTTATAGTACTATTGTTCTTATCCATTGGGCTAATAACATGCATATTGAGCATTTATTTTAGGTTATGTCCTTGTTGAATTAAAGGCTTCCTTATTGCAAAAGTTGTTGGCATATCGAATATTTTCTTAAGGGTATAGCATATAACACGTAAAGAAGGTGGAATATTATATTTTTTTTGCAAAGATTATATGAAGAATTACAAATATATATTTTACATTCACAGTCTTGATATAGAGAGTGAAATTATAGGTGTTGTTTGTGATATTATAAGACGAATTACCAATATATAGTTTACATCCATGGTCTTGATATTATATATCTTAAATATTCCTTAGATTCTAAGTTATTTGATGATGAAATGTGCAACTGCATCGACATGTATCCAAATACACCTAGAATATGGAAGGGGTAGATGGTGAAAGCCTAGAAGCCCATGGCCAATTTCGAAGACTCGAAAGGAGACATTTCTTCTGTCAAGTTTGGCATATAGGAAGGGCTTCGTATATGCATTAATATTTGTAAATTCTTTTGATGGAAAATTCAGATTGTGTATTTGCAAATTCTTTCCATATTGATAATTTGTATTGGAATACAATTATTTTATATTAAAAACAAATCTTTTATTTTTTAGTATGGAAACCATTATATTTATTTTCCAAGTAAACTATTTTATTTATTAATTATGTTAACCTAATATTATTATTTTGAGATAGTTATTCAAGAATGATCACACAATACCCGGATGCGGGTGAATTTCCAAAACATTAATTGTGAGGCAATGGATTGACGACACTCGGCCCAGCCAGCTGGTGCCCAACGCACCATCCCAGGTTCAGTCATGGCACCTGCATACTCAATTTAGGTGAGAGCAGGCCAGCCTGCAGAAAGTATTTAATGCTTGATCCGGCCGAGAAATGAAGGATGTTAGAGTTAACATGGCACCTATCAACCCAACTGTTTGCCCTCCATCCTTCAGCATTTGCTCGCTCCAAGCAGAAAATCCCTACAATAGAACTGTTACAGGAAAACGTTGTTGGCTTCTCTGCTGTCTTTCCTTTGGCAATGGGATCCATTATTCCCATTCTAAGAACTACCCTTTGAACCCTATGCAGGATCCCTCTGTGCATTCTCTGCTTTCCTTCCAGGCCCCCAATTCTCTTGAGATTCTCTATTGCCGTAGCGCGATGGTTTGTCACCACATGCGGAGTCGTAGAGGAGGTGACCGAGGTGGTAGTGCTCGCTCTCAGGCTGCGCATAGTGATGCTCCGCCACCACCACCAGTTTCTTTGCCTCCTTCTCAGGCCAACTCTCTCCCTCCCAGTCCACCCCGCAAACACTATCCTCACTCTGCCTTCCATTCAAATCATTTCGGGTTCTAGAGCAACCTGAACGAGCCCATTATTATGGCTAATGTCACTATCATTTTCTCTGAAGAAGAAGAATAGCACAGTGCTCCTACGCAAATCTCTGTAGAGAAACCTCAGGGCATTCGCAGAATGGAAGTTTATTTGGGCTCTGAGCAGCTTCCGTCGGATGAAGGCTGGGCAGCCAGGCGTGGCGGTTAGAATGTTGAAGGTGATATTGCAAGTGACACTCGGCATCCAGGTGGCAGCGCTCATGGAGCCATAACTTCGATGGCTTTTTCTTGCAGCTCGAGCGGTATTCCTCTAATGATGGAAATTCTAGGTGGCAGCGCTCATGGAGCCACAACTCCAATGGCCATTGCTGGCAGCTCGAGTGGCATCCCTCAGGCGACGGATCTTCTAGGTGGTAGGGTGAATAGAGATGTGGCGAAGGATGGCGAAATTTGGTATGGGAATGCATGTCCAATTGTCGAGGAGGCTCCTGACCAGGACATCCCAATGTAACGCCATGTGGCCTCCCAAGTGCCACCTCAGAGTTTTGCTACTGACTGGTTAGCTCCTGTTGTCTGTGTTTTTGTTTCTCGTTCTTTAGTTAGGCATTTCTATCTTGCTTCTTAACTATTTCAGATGGTGATATATCAAGACTTCATTCCGGTTTTGTCATTGTTCTCCCGGTCTTTAGCATGGTTTTTTGTAAGTTTAAACTGGTTTCCCCAAATATGGGGCAGTTATGATTCCCAGAAGGAACTTAGTTGTTCTTAGCTGAGGCTATAGCCTCATTGTAATTTTATTTTTCCTTCCTTTTAATAGAGTTAGATTTTATTGAGAAAAAAAAGAATAATCACACAATAAAAAATTGATGGTATGACTATTCAAGAAGAACTATCTCAAAACAATATGAACTCGAAGTAATTCGATGTCAAAGATAATAATATTATATGTTTTTTTCGCAGCTAAAAAAATATTTTCGTTTAATTTCTTTTAATAGAGATGGCTAATCGAGTTTATGTAATGAAAATTATCAACCCAATGGGCAATCTCCCATTTCTACGTCTGATAAAAAATATATATGGAAAGATGTTGTTTAGAAACAACATAGTTTTGCAGATTATCCTATTCCTCGATCTATTGAAACTAAGGAAATTCCATATATTGTTAATGATTTTCGTGTCATTTCCATAAATGTTATCATGCAATTGACTTTCATTCATATTTTGACATTTAGAAACTTACTAAGTTATTGTTACCATAGTTCAGTGAATTTCTACAAACAAATTTTATTTACTTATTTTAATTAATATTATATTTCTTTCCTCATGTTAATATTAAGTGGTTGTTATAAAAATAATTTAGGATCTAGAAAGTCTATATTGTGTATTGAATAATATTTATAACTTTTCCATTTCAATATATCATTATGATTTTGAATACAATTTATTTTAATATTTATTGGTCATTTTTGGATATTTTGTTAATTAATTATTAGTATTTATTACTAATTGTGATTTATTATTTTTCTATCAATTAGTATTATTACTTGGTATTATTTAGTATATACTAACTTCTTCTTAGATGATGATGATGATGATGATAATAATAATAATAATAATTAAAGTTCATATTTATGAGTTATATGTATATGTATATGTACATATACATATACATATACATATACATATACATATACATATGATTTTATATATAATTTTATTGCAAATTTATAAATATCTTCAAATCATTAAAATACATTTAAGTATTTTTATATTAAAAATGATTTCACAGGGACTATGATGAATGTAGCCTTTGTTAAATTAGTGGATGGTGTTGAGGAAAATATTGGGTAAATTGATTAGAGGGTAGGATGGGGGAAATAATAGGAAAACTATTATAATTTACATGAGTGTGGGGTCGAGGGAAATATTAGATAAATTAGAGGTTGAGCGTGAAGGTGAGGGTGAGGGGAAATATTGATTAAATGGAGTGGGTAGAGGAAAACATTGGGTAAATTATTATAATTTATGCAATATTCTCCCCACTCCATTTACCCATAATTTTCATCCACCACCACCATCTAATTTTCCCAATATTTTCTCCTTATATATTCCTTACCCCTACCGACATATAATATTTTACCTAATATTTCCATTGACCCATACCTTCATAAAGGAAATAAATGCAATGATTACATATTTAAAACATAAGTACATATTAAATACAATGTAAAATGTCAATGCATATGAAATATTTACTTTGTTAGTCACAAAGTTTTGATAACTAGTAATGGAAAAAGGAATTGAAAAATATACCTAGATAAAATCCTCTATGCACACTTTGAAAACAGAGAGAAAATGAGGATGAGATACTTGTAAACATAATAATAAGAGAGAGATGCTCAATTTAACATGAAAATTAGAATATATTACATATATTGTAAGAAAAGAAAAGTGATCATATTATGAATGTTCTAAAGCACCAGTGTAGATCCATCTGAACCCTAGATCTATCAAGCGTTGAGAGGGATTAAATCGCTCGAGGTGAAAACCTATTTTTTGAGTGAAAAAATTGAGGAAAGGTTTGCACCTCAAGAGATTTTATCCCTCTTGATGCTCGATAGATCTATCGTTAAGATGGATCTAGGCTAGCTATATAATACTGTATAATATCTATATTTACCTATTTGTGTCTCTTTATTATTCCCTTTCTCCCCCCTTCATATATGTATCTATCTCCCACCCTCTCTCCTTCTCTCTTCTCTCCTCCCACTCTCCAAAATATATCTCCCTCCCCCACTCCCTCTCTTCCCCATTATTTGATGGAAAATTATCTTCTACGGATAGAAGTGAACTCCCTAGATCCAATGGCTTGATCTAGAAAAAAATAGACCAAAGACTAGTGTTTTCCTTGAATAAATTAGAACATGGAGGAAATAACTAGTTGGATTCCAACGCAAGTTCTCCTCCTCTTCTTACTTGTGTATTTATCTCCAGCTCTAATTTCTATAAATGGAACCTGCAAAATAACTATAACAAGTAAGTGAAATACAAGATACAAATAGCATAGAATAATATCTCTAATAAATGAGTCGAGAAGGCATCTAAATACACATGAATCCAACGGACATAAGTATAGGAAAACAAATCATTTTGTATTAATGAAATGTAGGAGAAGATTACAAACCTTTTATAGATCTTGACCATGTAAATGTCTCCCACCAAATTTTGCCTTCCTTAGCCACGAAGGAAGACTTCAATCACAACTCAAGGATGGTAATGGATCCTTAGGTTAAAGGTAACAACATCATGGCATAACTAAGACTCTCTAAAATCCAACCCACACTCTATGGGCGATAATGAATTTATAGGGTAAATAACGTAGTTTGGGCTTTACCAATATAGTACTTAGATCCACATATGAGAGAGGATAAGCTCTAGGGATAAGAGATAAGACCTCAAGGATAGGATTTCGAGATATCAATCAATAGGAAATGGTTAAAACCACCTTAGAAGCTTTTGGAAAGAGACAATTCTAAATAATTTTTAATTTACTCAAATTCTAGAGCCATCACACCTACAATGAAGGAAACATGCACTGGTTAGTGTGGTTTCTTAGTTATGCAATATGAAACAATGCAGGTTGCTGGAAAGGAAAGTGTGATGGGTCCAGAAGCTAGGGTTTTGAGCTGATTAACCCAGAAAACATGGACTTTTTAGAGAGATAACGTAAAAGGATTTATAAAAGGATTATTATAAGGTGTCAAGATGTTGATTGATCTAGTTTCTAGGCCATTTGAGTAGATGTGACAAAATGACATGTAACAGATTTCCCCCGAAAGTACAAAGTCAGAAGTTATGGCTGAGGGCTGATGTGCTTTATTTTGGACATGTCTAGATCGAGAAAAGATTTCTTGGGATCATCATCTATTACAATACATAATCATAATGGTATCATTGTTGAGGTAGGCATACCCATGATCAACATATAAGCCAATTGATATGTACAATAATGAATGTCGCGTCCACTAATGATAAATGGTGGACCCATGTTTATATGGCTTCACGAATTATCATACCCATCATTCTTTGTAATCTTGTATGAATCTTGAAGTTGTAGCGTGGATAGATGAAATTGGATCTCATGCCTTCTATCTCGTCACTCGATAGTACAAGTCTAACCATGTGAATAAGTGAGTTCGATTCGAACATGGTAAACACCATTATTATCGACCAATGATGTAATTCATTAACAGATGTGAGAGGAACCATAGATAATGATAATGGTTCTAAAGGTGCTAAAGTATAATCTATGTGGTACGACTAAATGAGCTGAAGTTAAACACCACACAAGATATTTTTGTTGAAGGCCAATGATGAGAACCTATGGAAAAAAATGAGCAAACTTATCATTGAGATATGCAAGCTCCAAGGCACTGAATATATTCTTTAATTCAACTTCCTAGATAATGTGTTGGTTTTGAAAAAAAGTGACCCATCACAGGAGGGCCCTAATGTATCCCCCATCAACGACACGAAATAGGTGTCAATATTTGATATAGAATGTAATGATGAAGAGCTAGTTCAGGAGTCACACACATGAAGTAAGGATTAAGGTATTGTGGCAGATGTCAATTAAGGGTGGAATTTCTCTTGAAAATATCGGCGACACTCATATGGAGTTGGCATCCTTGACTGAAAATCCCATAGTGAAGGTGTAATCAACATAGACATAAGCAGATTCCTTAACCCGAAGAGGTCATCGAAATGAAGTGAAAGAGTGTCATGTTTAAGAGTGACTCACTGCCATTAATAAGTATGATGCCTTGTTTTCACAATTTCTAAACCATTTATGACCAATACCTATTTATTTTTTACATGCTTGAGGAGGATAACATATTCTTGATCTATAAGTGCATCTTTTGGATGAATCCTTCTGAATATTTTTAACAAACCATAAGGAGGAGTGTTTCAGCTTTGTCATGCTTATTGAGTCTATCATTTTTTAATAGTCTAGTGAAGGAATAACTCAACTTATTTTTCATGTTTAGAGATTTTGAAAAAGTGGTGAAAAGGAAAATTCGAAGATGTTCCTTTTTGTAAATTTATCCCTTGGGCCTGAAAAGGTGTAAAAGAAAACCTAAGAGAACCTTTTAGCAATGTTAGACTAAAGTATTCTAGTCCATCCAGTCTAGAAAATGGTTAAACTTATACTTGGCAGGCACAGTTTCATTTACTTTACCGATTTAGAAAATACAATTCCTTGACAATCTTTTCATATTTTGGGAACTTAAACAGAGATTTAAATAGGAATACATCTGGAGGAATGGATTGTTTGTTCATGTTGAAACTACTCAGAACATATAGAGGTAAAAAGGCAGGCTATTAAAACCACTCATCACAGCAGTTCCTCAGGTAGGCTTAAAACTAACTAAAAGAATATGATAGGTAAAAAAAATGGTGATGATGGAATGAGAAAATAAGGCTTATCTGGTAGAAACAGGTTGATAAAATATTGCAATCACGAGAGTGGTTTAATTTTTACACAAACTCGAAATAAAAGAAAACTATGCTTGAGAGTAGTTTCATTTATACATAAGATTGAAACAAAGGGAAACTATGCTTGAGATAAGTTACATGTCCCCAACATAATGACTCAATTCTAAGCACATGAATGGAGTGCTTTACTTCGTGACAAGTCCAGATCAAGAAAATATTGATTGAGATCATCATTTGCTACAATACATAATCATCATGATACCATTGTTGAGGTAGGCATACCCGTGCTCATCATATAAGCTAATTTACATGTACAATAATGAAATTTACATCCATTGATGATAAATGGTGGACCCATGTTTGGATGACTTCCTGAATAAACATAACCAACATACTTTCTAATCTTTTATGAATCCTAAAAACATAACCCATATGGATGAAACTAGATCCAGGGTCTTCTACCTCGTCAGTCTATAACATTATTCTAACCATGTGAATAAGTGAGTTGGAGTCGAACATTGTAGACACCATCTCATTACTGACTAAGGATGTAAGCCATTAAAAAATGTGAGAGGAACCACCGATAATGATAATGGTTCGCAAGGTCCTATAATAGAATCTATACAGTGCGAATAAATGAGCTGAGGTCAAACACCATACAAAATATTTTGGTCAAAGGCCGATGATGAGAACCTATTGCTAGAAATGAGGAAACTTACCATTGATGTATGTAAGCTCCAAGTCACTGAATATAGTTTCTAAGTCAACTTCCTAGATAATGTGCTAATGTTCTCAAGAAGTGACCTATCACAAGAGGGCATTGATGTATCCACCATCAATGACATGAAATGGGTGTCAATATTTGATACAAAATCTAATGATGCAGAGCTGGTTCAAGAGTGGTAGACATGAAGTAAGGCTTAAGGTATTGTATTATATGTCAACTGAGGGTGGAATTTATATTGAACATATAGACAACACTGATATGGAGTTGGAAACATTTACTTAAGACCCTTAGCAAAGTTGTAATCAACAAAGATGTAGGTATATTCCGCAACCCAAAGTATTCACAAAAACAAAGTGAAAGGGTGTCCTCATTATTTTTTACAAGCTTGAGGGGGATAAAAAATGTTTGATCTATAAGTTCATCCTTTGGATGAATACTTCAGAGTATTTTTAATGAATATTGAGAAGGAGTGGTTTGGCTTCATCATGCTTGACGATTCCATTGATGTTTAATAGTTTTACAAGTCCAGTGAAAGCATAACTAGACTCCTTTTTCATGTTTAGAGAGTTTTAAAAAGAGGCAAAAAAAATATCCAAGATGCTCCTTTCCGTAAATTTGTCCCTTGGGCCCGAAAATACTTTGGAAGTGATACATATCAAGGGATCTAATGGAAATATCTAGCTCCAATTCCCCCAGTAAATGATTCACCATATCACCTATTAGATCTAGGTCAAAATAAGTTCAGCAAACAGTGAAAGGTTCCTCTTCAAAAGTAGGTGCGGGCACAAGAGAGGTTGCCACATAATTAAACTGCGGTGGAGGAGATATCACTCGCATATTTGGAACATTTAGGGAAGTTGGATGATTGGTACTAAAACCAGGACCAATGAATGAAAGCTAATTGTTTCTCAATTTAATTGTCTTAGATTGTTACATAAATTATCGACTGGAGTTGGTAAACTTGTGAAGTGCAAGTTCACTATATATGCTAGAATTCCTTTTTATTAAATTATATTATTAATGTGCTTGATTGATTTATTGAAATTTACTTCTACGGGTGTAATTTATTCCTATCTTACTCTTTAAAGAAAATGGATTTAACACATTAAATATTCCTAAAATTTCCTCACTCCTTTCTAATGAAATATAAATTGCTCTTCACACCTACAAAATGAAACTTAAAGCAAACTCACACTATCTCATTAAGCAAAATTCACTGATCTATTGCAACACAAAATTAATCTCTATATTCATTTAACATTCTTGCAATCCTTTGCATAAAAAGAAAAATGAAATTAACATTTGTTCAAAATGAAAACCACACATTTACTCTTTATCAATCATTCATGCTTTAAAATGAAAACCATAAAGAAATCATACATGCTTTGAAATGAAATACTATAAAATGAAACTATAAAGAAATCTAAAAAGCTCTGAAATGAAACACTCTAAAATCATAAAAAACCTCTATGAAAAGTGATTACACTACCATTAGCATCATTATAAATCAACTTGAAAAAGGAACGATTAGTGAAATATTTCTATCACTATCTGATTGAAATCAACACTGCAAAACGATTCTAAAACGTATGAATAACTGCAACAAATGATAAAGAAAATATATAAAAATGCAGAACCTTCACTATTTGCAGGGGCCCTCCACAAACAGGCGGTTATAGAACTTCAATCAAATAGTTAGCTACACATCAAAACTTCAAAGGACTTCTTCATTAACATAACAGAAATAGAGCCTTTAAAACATTACTTTCGCATATACAAAAATAAACCTCTTGTTCATGTTTGCTTCATGGTATTTATAAAATCCAATGTCAATAATTGTTCGAGGCTTTTACACATACCTTAGCTAACAAATTTCTAAATTAATCCTTTAACAAATATTGAGATATCATTTCTCACGATTTTCTATTTGGCAAAGAAAAACGTGAAGCACAAGAATATCAAACTCTCGCTCGCCTGTTTAGCAACAAGTTGACTTTACCATTTGACCATGCAATCAAATAATCCTTTGATGATATGGTTCAGATGAATAGGAGGAAATCGTTAAAGGGATCAATATCCAGTTGTCCATATCTTTCTCCTCTTAGTTGGCACCTCTGATCCAAGTAAACCATAGAATCGGCTACAGAAAATAGAGTAGCTGCAAAATTGTGTGAATTTGGTAGCTAATAAAAATATTAATTCAATAATAAGGAAAATTACTAATATGGAATATAAGACAATTAAATACCTTACCATGTGAAATCCCTGGTAGTTTGATTCCTATTGAGTTGATTATGATGGTCAATGAAAGGAAAAATAGGTAAGGGAGAGTGTCAGTCAAAATTAAGTAATCATGAGGCTTAACATTCCCCCACACAGAGGCCATTGCTTTTGCTCATGCAAAAAATAAAACCTGGAAGTATTTATGTATCACTACTCCCTCTCAGAAACTTGGGCCAGAATATCCAAGTTTATCCTTCTTATCTTCTTTCTTGCAACTATCATTCTTGACTTTTCATCAAAATCCTGCATTTTAGACTCATGACATTCCTTTTAAGAGTTTCATTCTTTTTCTTTAACACCTTGTTCTTTTCATACCATAAGCACATACGTAAAAAAATGTAATCATTCTCATTCCTTTGTATCTCATTATGCATTTTTAATGTTTCATGTTCCTTCTTCAGATGTTTATTCAGTGTCTCCAACTCAAATACTTCTTGTTTTGGAGTTTTCACGAGTTCAAGTTCTTGTGGACTATTAGAATGGATTAATTTTTCATGGACTGTAGAACAAGATGCCTTTTCTACAACTCTCCTCTCCATAGACTCAATGTAGTCATACATTTCTTGCTGTATTATATCTATTTCTAGTGTTTTTTGGCCTGATCTATGAACAAGTGAGATGACAATAGGTGATGGAACTTCCATTTTCTCTTATTCCTCCAAAATAACAACATCTGTAGATTTTTGAGATGTTTTGTGATTAAGCCTGACAATTCTTCTTATATTTGATGGAAGAGGGTTTTTAGTGCTACCTCTTTTCTTGTGTGTTTTCTTGGATGTGCTTTCTTCCATTTTACTAGCTTTCTTTCTTCTAACAGATTGCCCAAGGCTTCCTAAAATTTCTACAATAAGAGTCTCATATTTTGACTTTTCTTGTAGTTTTTGTTGAGGTCATTTTTTAATAGGATTCTCATATATTCTATTGCTTTCCCTTTTTTCATTGTTGCTACTAGGTGGCTCTTAATCCTCCTTAAAATGATTGTTATCTAGGAAGCTATCCTAATTATCTTCTAGTATTTCAAGATGAAATTCAATGAGTATTTTTATAAGGTTATGGTGATCCATGATGTTTTCTATGAAGTTGATCATTTTCTGAACATTCCCAGACATTTTTCTTAAGATATTTAATATAAAATAAGGAAGATTCACCAAATGAATGTGGTAAAATAAAATACAACCAAATCTTTCTTCATAGATGAAATTTTTTTGAATTACTAGCAAAAACATTCTCCATTCACCCTTAACTTTTGTACTAGGAATTCCTTTCTTAAAAATAGTGGTTTTTCAATAAAGTCATCCATTCTTCTCCTTCAATGCCCCTATTCTTAAACCATTTATCTCCAACTCTTGAGAGTCTGATAGCTTCAACAATAAGAGATTATGTCACTGCAAACTTGATGTCTCTAATATCAACCTCTACACCATCAAAATCTCTAGCAAATTATTTAGTCACTTCCTTGTTAAATCCATCAAACTTTTCCACGAACTCTAGCTATTGTGCTTTCTGCAACATTTCCTTCACCTGTAGATATCCTTCCATGAATCTTCTTCCATTTGGTTATGTTCTTACTATGATGACCATGGTTGAGAAGTTTTACCTCAAATCTCTCTTCTTGACAAGGGTATGAGTTAGGATTTTAGGATAATGGCTTTGGTGAGAGTATAAACAAGAGTGAGGGGAAAAACAACTGAAGTGACCGTTAGGGTATGAATGGATGTGAGTTGGGCGATTTCAACAATGATTCTAGAATTTGAGATGAGTGTTGTGTAATGATGAGGGATGAATGGGTGATTTATGGTTTTTTTTATTTGATATGACAAGATATTTTTATCTCACTTTTGGTAATGATGGTTTTTTGAACCAACGGTATATTGTCCATATGATTCATACACTAATGTTTCTACCCTCATTATTAAATTAAATATTTTCATACCTTTTCAATTGATGATTCTAACATTTAATTGCATATGCTTCCAAGGATGGTTTTGATTATTTCTACAACTGCTCCAATTAGTAGTCCTTGTCAAACATCAACAACAAAATTATGTCAAAGTTGCAAATTCTTGGCAATTTTGTAGCTATTTTATTCTAGAAATAAAAAGAGGGATAAAAATAAAATCAGAATGGGAAAGAAAATTTAGGACACCAAAATTACTTGGTTTTCACCATAAAATTTCTGTATAAACACGCCAACAGAGTTTGTTTTCATGTTTATACAAATTTTATTATTTATTATTATTATTATGTATATATATAGTATATTAAAAAGAAAAAGGCTTATGAGTCAAGTTGGAGGAGAAGGAAAATCCTTGTTAGCCAACTGGAAATCAATGTTGTCTTGCGAATATTTGATAAACTCCTCCTTTGTCAATGGCTTATAATAGATTCTTAATCAATGACCATTCAAAAGAAAGGTGATCCTTTCTTCATAAATAGTTTTGATCCTAACGACACCATTATTAAACATTGTTTGAATCTCACAGGGCCCAAGCTAGTGACTTTGAAATTTCCATTGGAAGTCTTTAAACTTTGAATCAAAAAGTAATGTCTAATGTACTGGCTGGAACTTTCTTTCTTTTATGTATTCGTCATGCCATTTGGATCTTTTTTGTTGAACTAGATTATTTCTTTGGATTGCATCTTGTCTTATCTCATCAAGTTCATTTAGCTACTCCACTCTTTCTTTTTGTGCCTCTAAAATATCAAGACCCAATTTAACTTCTATCTTGAAAGTTTTTACTTGAAACTCAATACGAGAAGGGACTTTGGAAAAGGACTTTGTTCCCATAAACAAGTTCATAGGGAGTATGCCATGTAGTGTTTCTCCATGTGGTACAGTATGCCCATAAAGATTTTGGAAGCTTTTCTAACCAGTCTCTTCTATGGAGATGCACCGTTTTTGTGAGAATTTATTCAATTACTTCATTGGTGGACTCCACTTGTCCTTTTTCTTTTGGATGGTACAGAGTGGACTTCCAATGTTCGATTTTGTACTCCTCCATTATCTTTTGTACCAACTTGGATCTGAATTGAGTACCTTAATCTATTAAATTTTCCTTGGGACACTAAAACAAGTAAAGATATCTTCAAAAAGAAATGAAACTGCAAAATTTTTAGTAGGAAAAGGAAGTGATTTATCTTCTACCCATTTTGTAACATAATCAGTGCAAAGAAGAATGTACTTTTTCTGTCTCGATGGTGGATTGATTGGACCAACAAAATCCAGAGCCCATTTTTTAAAAGGCTTAATAAGCACCTGAGGCTGTAGAGGCATTTCATCAGAGGGAACAAGTTTCCCCATCCTTTGAAAACTATCACATCTCTTAACATACTCTTTGGCATCCTTAAAAAGGGAAGGCCAATAGTATCCTAATAGAAGGAATTTGTAGGAAGTTCCTTTGTAAGTGAAGTTTCCTCCACATGGCTCATCATGACAAGCTTTCAATATCTTTAGTGCTTCATATTCTCTAACACACCTTCAATTGATTAGATCTATCCCTGTTTTATACAATTCTTCATTTATCCATGAGTAAGATGCACTAATTTGAATTACCTTCTTTTTTCCTTGAGGAGATAAATATGATGGTAACTTCCCTATAGCCAAATAATTAGCAATATGTAAAAACCAAGGTGGTTTATTAGATACTGTAAAATGATATTCATCAGTGAAATTGTCTTCTACAAGTACATCATTATTATTAGTTTGAATCCTATACAAAAAATCAGCAACTGTATTTTATTTCCCAGGTCAATCCAAAATAGTGATGTTAAACTACCTCAACAACAAGAATGATATTGTAATTCTTCCATTAGTGACAGGTTTATTAATTAAGTACCTAATTACATAATGATTTTTATGTGCAAAATTTTCATATCCATTAATGTAATGTTTGAATTTATTGATGGCATGGACAACAACTAAAAATGCATTTTCTGTTACAGTGTAATTTAGCCCTAAAGGAGTCAAATTTTTATTGGTGTAATAAATGGCATAAGGAGTTAAATCCTTTTGTCATAGTACAACTTCTAAAGTTTTGTTTGAAGCATCAGTTGAAATGTGAAAAGTTATTTTCCAGTTGCGTCCTTTAAGAATGGGTGCTTTAGAGATTTTCTCCTTTAATATTTCAAAGGCATTTTGGCAATCAGAATTCCAATTGAATTCGCAGTATTTTGTGAGCATTTTGAAAAGTGGAGATGGAAATTTTGTAAAGTTTTCTATAATTCTTCTATAGTAACCAGTGAAACGAAGAAAACTTCTAACATCTCGTTGACAAGTTGGAATTGATAATTTAGAAATAACTTCTACTTTATATGTGTTCACTCTAATTCCATTTCTTGAAATATGGCGTCCTACAAAAATTCCCTCAGTAAACATCATAAAATATTTTTCATGGCTTAATGAGATATTTACCTCTTTACATCTAATGATAATTTTTTCAAAAAATTTAAGAGATTATTCAAAAGGATTTTCATAAACTGTAAAATTGTCTTATTACACTTCCACACAATCATGAATTGGATCAGAAAAAATGCCTAATACCACTCTTTGGAATGTTGCAGGTGCATTACATAATCCAAAAGGAAGTACTCAACAAGCATAAGTTCCCCATGGGAAGGTAAAGGTAATTTTATCTTGGTCTTCTGGGGCTACTTGGATTTGATTATACCCACTAAAACCATCTAAGAATGAAAAATATTTATTTCCTGCCAATATATCTCAAACCTGATATATGAAAGGAAGTAGAAAGGGATCTTTTATAGTCGCTTTATTAAATTACCTATGGTCAATACATACTCTCCATTTTTAATTCTTTTTAGGAACAATTACTAAGGATGAAACCCACTGACTATCTAATATTGGATAGATGAAATTTACATTCAATAACTTTTGTAGTTCCCCCTTAACAATTTCCCTTAGATTTGGATTTATTCTTCTTTGAGGTTGTCAAATTGGTTTGGGATTTTCTTCAACGTAGAAATGATGTATACAAGTATCAAGACCAATTCCCTTCATGTTAGTGTATTCCCATGCATAGGCAGAGGAATGTTCTTGTAACATATTTATTAATTCTTTGTTTTGAAATTCTTCCAAATTATTATTGACATTCAATTCTTTTCCTTGAAATATTTAAATTGTAGAGTTTCCAATTTTTTTCCATAAAATGAAAGGATAATTGTCAAGATGATAAATATTCAATGTTGCATTTTTCTTGAAAACTGTGACTAGATTAACAATATGATGAAGATTCATTATTTTCCATTAAATTCAGAATTTGATCTTCCTCATCTATTTGTGAAGTAGCAAAGATTTGTCTTATAACAATATCATCATCTATTTATTCTTCATTTTCAACTTCTATTGTTGTTTTTGCAGGTGGGTGTAGTGTGAATTTATTTGGTGATCTCCCATCAGAAATAAACATATCACTATATCTACAACTTATAAAAGCATCAACTGTAGCTAGCCATGTTATTCGTAGAATCAATGGATGTCCACCTAAGTTATTATTGGGTCTTAAAATCATAAAATTGATAGGGTATTCCCAAGAATCTAAGGATACATGTATATCTTCTAATACACCATCAGGTTTAATTACATATCTATCTTCCAATCATAACAACACAGGTGTATATTGAAGATTAGAAAGTTTTAATTGGTTCATAGTTTGTTTACTCATGATGATTATAGATGGTCCTGGATCAATCAATGTATTTGGGACCTCTACACCATTGATGTGTTTTTTCACAATGTGACTTCCTTGATCAAGATATTTCTAAATTGTTGTCTTACCCATCATTATATCTACAATTTTTCCAACTAGTTGGATTCTTTTGACTTCTTTTCTTTTTCTTCCTAGTCCTTTTATGCTCAATTCCATAACTGTCTTTGAAAAAATTGGTATTTCCTTAATGGCCTATAGCAAAGGAATTTTTAAACATTCTTTAGTTCATCTAACATGTCATAATCAGTCAATAAAATCTATTTTTCTACCCCTTCGTCAATTTTTAATCTCTCAGGAAAAGGTGGTTTTGAAACAGATATTGAAGGTTCTTTTGTAATAGGAGTTGAGTTATTTGAATGTGTTGGATTAACTTACTTTGAGTTTTTCTTTTTCATTAAGAGACTTCTCTTCTTCAGAGATCTTTTATTTTTCACTTTCCTGAATAACAACTGATGGGGAATTTGTATCTAATATTTTACCATATCTAAGTTGAACATTGTTTTAGATTTAGTGGAGTTATCATGTAAGATTGGAAAATTTTCCTTCCATATTGTAAAAAGTTTTGAGTTTTTATCATTACTCAGATTTGGAAGTGGTTGGGCAGACAATTGGTTTGGTCTTTGAGGAAATGGTAATGAAATTCGTGGATTCAAATTGTGGGGTTGAGTTTGTTGAACTAGACGAGGATATTATTTTGGAGGAAAAGTAGGATATGATTGTTGAAATTGTGGAAATTGAGGATATTGAAGGTACTTTTCATAAGGATATTTCCATCCTTGTGACCAATGTTATGGCCAATATTGCGAAGGCATTGGGGTAGTCCAATTTCTTTGTGATAGTTGTGCAAATGTTTGAGTGTTAAAACCTTGAGCTATATTTGGCTGTGGATTATGCCGGGGTATTTTAGTAATAAAAAAAAGAGGGTCTACCTGATTTGGTACTCGTTCTTGATATACAACTTTAAGACTTGGTATTGAGGGACATTCTTTTGTATCATGATTTTCTACACATATAACACAAGTTTCTACACTCTTTAAATCAAGAAGACATTCTCTCAAGGCATGTTTCTTTCTACACTTAGGGAAAAAAATGGACAATGCGGCATTTTCAGATTTTTGCTTCTTTTGTATTTTAAGGGTGTCAATTTGTTCACTAAGACTCCCTAAAATACTTGTGTTAAAATGATCAAGCAAATTGCCTAATTTTTCTCTTCTTATTTTCTCAACTACAGATTTATTAATCCTTGATAAAAGAGGAGCTCTTGGATTTTTCCCAGTTCTTGCTTTGCCTCTTGAAATGTGTATGCATAACTAAGAAATTTCTCCAAGTGACAACTGAGAAATGTCTCCCTTACCTATTAGATGAGAAGATCAATCCACTCATCTCTAAGGGATTTCAATAAGAGAGCTTTCAAAGTTTCCTCATTTAGATTATTCATTTATTCCCTTTTAACTTTATAAGAAAATATTTCAACGAAGTCTTTAACATTTTCATCTTCTTTCTATACCATTTTAAAAACTTCATCCTTAATATTATGGGGCATACCGTAGTCCTTATATTTTTCTAAGAATGTAGTTTTCATTTTTTCCCATGTTCTTATGGATTCTTAAACTCATAAACCATTTTAATGTTGCATGTTTAGGGGTTGTAGGGAAAAATTTCAACTTTTGAGCATCATGCAGATAATCATATGATCTACACAGGACTTCAAATTCAAAGAGAAATGTTTCAATATCTTCCCTCCTTAGTCAATGAAAGTTTGGAAGGATAGAGCATGATATATTTTTCATTTTCATAGTTGTATCTTCATCAAGGATAGGAAATCCAAAGGGTTCTAGATTTATATCTTCTCCTGTCCCTCTTCCCCTTCCTCCACCTCTTCCACCTCCCCTATTTCTTCCTCTTCCTCCCTCAATCCTAGGTTGTTCACTATTCTAATTATGTATCTCTCCTTCCACTTCTCTAGCCATTGTATATTCTTCATAAATAATATAGGGTTATGGTTCCAAAATTGGGTTTTAAGCTTGCTCTAGTTCCTCTGGTTCTTCTATCAATGGTTTGTTAAAATAGGTTTCTTCTTCCTCTTCTTCAGCAGGAACTTCCAGCTCTTGAGCTAGAAGTTGTTCTCCAGTTGAAGATAGGAAAATTACTCTTGTTGTTGGGGATATGGGATCTTCTTCTTCTATTATGGCTTATGTTGATTAATTTGGTGAATCTCTAAGTTGGATTTCAGATCTTAATACCTGAGGGAGTTGGTGTTTGCCTACTATGGATGGAATTTGAGTTTATGTGGGTGGTATGGCACTACGAGGTCGTGGTGGGGTGAGTGATGTGGTTGGAATTAAACTCATACCTCTACCTAAAAATCTACCCCTTGAGTCTCTTTCCCTATGAATATCATGTTTTTATTTTTGTTGTTTGTTTGTTTGTTTTTTAATTTATCAAAATGAAAAAGATTGAGACTTCTATTTACACTTCCTCGGCAACAACACAAAAATGTTTGTCAATTAATTATCTTAAATTGTTACATAAATTATTGACCAAAGTTCATAAAATTGTGAAGTGCAAGTGCACTATATATGCTAGAAGTCTTTTTTATTAAATCAAATTATTAATGTGCATGATTGAGTTATTGAAATTTACTTCTAAGGATGTAATTTATTCCTATTTTACTATTCAAAGAAAATGGATTTAACACATTAAATATTCCTAAAATTTCCTCACCCCTTTCTAAGGAAATAAAAAATGTTCTTCACACTTGCAAAATTAAATTTAAAGAAGACTCACACTATCGCATTAAGGAAACTTAACTGATCTATTGCAACACAAATTTAATACCTAAAAGAAGAATTATTCATTTAACATTCTAGCAATCCTTTACCTAAAAGCAAAAATGAAATTAACTTCTATTCAAAATGAAAACCACACATTTACTCATTATCAATCATTCATGCTTTGAAATGAAAACCATAAAGAAATCACACATGCTTTGAAATGAAATAATGTAAAATGAAACTATAAAGAAATCTATCAAGCTCTAAAATGAAACACTCTGGAATCGTAAAGAAATCTATGAAAAGTGATTACACTACCATTAGCATCAATATAAATCAACTTAAAAAATGAACGATTAATGAAATATTTCTATTGCTATTTGATTGAAATCAACATAGAAAAATGATTCTAAAACGTATGAATAACTACAACAAATGGTAAATAAAAGATATGAAAATGTAGAACCTTCATTGGTTGTAGGGGCCTTCCATAAATAGGCAGTCATAGAACTTCAATCGAATAGTTAGCTATGCATCAAAACTTCAAAGGAATTCTTCATTAACAGAGTAAAAATAGAGTCTTTATAACTTTACTATCGCATACATCAAAATTAACCTCCTGTTCATGTTTGTTGAATCATATTTATAAAAGCCCGTGTCAATAACTATTCAAGGATGTTATGCATACCTTAGCTAACAGATTTATAAATTAATCTTCTAACAAATATCGAGATATCATTTCTCACGATTTTCTATTTAGCAAAGCAAATCATGAAGCGCAGGAATATCAGACTCTCACTTGCATTTTCAGCAACAGGTTGACTTTAACCTTTGACCACGCAATCAAATAATACTTTGATGATATGGTTTGGATGAATAGGAGAAAATCATTAAAGGTATCAATATCCACCTGTCCATATCTTTCTCATCTTAGCTGGCACCTCCGATCTTGGTAAACCATGGAATCAACTACAGAAACATAGACTAGCTACAGAATCATGCAAGTTTGGTAGCCAATATAAATATTAACTCAATAATAATGAACATTATTAAATATGAAAGATAAGACAATTAAATACCTTACCATGTCAAATTTTTTTTAGTTTGATGCCTATTGAGTTCATGATAATGGTCAAGGAAAGGAAAAATAGGTAAGGGAGAGTGTCAAAATGAAGCAATCATGAGACTCAACACTAATCAATAGTCACAATTTTTCCATCATGTGGGAAACACATCACTTGAAATAGTGTGGACACGATAACCTTCATAACATAAACATAGTCTCACCCCATGAGAAAATTGAAATTGAAGGGGACCATGACTACCATAAAATTAATACATACAAATTTTATTTCCAAGGTAATAGGAAACCAACGAAGGATCCCTAAAGGTTGACTAGTTCTTTTGCTAAAAGATAATAGATTTAGGGCAAGAAACACAAGCTATGAGTAACCCAAAGCTTGCCAAGAGGTCAAGGATAGAATGCTAATAGAAGCACTCTCATCTACCACAGTGTGATATATATCCTTATTGGAATAATTCACCCTGGTTTAGAAGGGCATATAAGAAGGAAGAAGAAGTTCTGTCAAATGATTCCAAACAAAGGAAACAACCTCATTACTTGTAGTGGGTTTTGTTAGATTAGGAGAAATTCCCCCTTGTTTGGATGAATAAGGAGAAACGAGAAGAACCTTCGTGGTATGAAATACACTCTCTACGGGAAAAGTGCGATCGAATTAAGGTGGAACCATTTTAAACACTTTCTCCACCAATAATTGGTTGGGAACAAACTCATGGGATTCACATTTAGAGATAATGGGAATGACTAAAGATGGAATCGAGTCAATTACCTCATCAACTACTGGAGGAATCAAGGAATGTTTTCAATAACCAATTGGAAGGTGTTGTTGAGAACTAGTAAGGGTTTTAATAGTCTAGAGGCTTTATCCAAAAAAGTGAAAAGGTGGATTGTATGATTCCCTTCCATAACTTATAGGGAAACTTGACTTTACCCTTCTTTCTATGGACCTTAGTAGCACTGGTGAATGTTTGGTCACCAACGTCATCTCTAGAGGCTGATGACAAGGGCTGATATGAGCCTACAAACTACACTTCTAATACCTAATGAATACCAAGACAATCTCGAGGGAGTAGGTAACCCTTACAAATCATGCAAGAGAATTTGAATTTATGGGGCTTTGAAAGACTACCTACATCAACAACCATGATTTCTTGTTTTCCCCTTGCTTATTTGTCTTCTTTTTCTTCTTCATTTTCTTCTTATTCTTAGCCTCCTGGTTACTAGCATCAAGATTTTAACTAGGCAAGGAAGAAGAAAGGGAAGAAGATACAACGAGGGAAGAAGGAAAGGGATCAACTTGAGGTCAATGTTGGTTAGGTGGATGACTCAATTGTGAAGTAGTTTGGACATTTGAAACCAAAGAGGTTGAAAATAACCAAACTAAAAGTCCTATAGTGAATATGGGAAGGGACAATGTTGCTATATAAGGGGCACAAATATTTCCAAAATAAGGAAAAGAGCAAGGATTCCCATTAGAGGGGGTCCCTTGACATGTAGACTCCAAAAATATTTCCATGAGATTCAACCTAATGTCTACTAAGGAGTAGAAAATGAGGTGATAAATCTACTTTAGAAATTAAAAACACAAATAAAAACAAAGATGGATAACTAGGAAAAATGGTTACCAAGTCACTGTGAACCACAATATACCATTTCTAGTATGTGTAGGAAATATCCTCGAATGGTGTTCTCTGTGTATCAAAATTAACAAGGTGGCTGACTTGTTTATCTATGACAAGATTACAACATAGAGGGGACTTCCAAAATATAGTTAGAGGTATGCAAAAGAGTCATCTGTAGTAGTGATGTCTAATGTGCCTTGTATGATAGGAAGTATTTTGATATACTTTTCATATGTGGAGCGCCATCTGAAATACCCAGAGGTACATGGAGAAAAATCATATATACTTACGTAAATAGAATACTAACTACCCACTGAAGGTAACAGAGAAAAGTAATGACAACTCCTACATTTAACAACATCGGAACATGTCTTCTAACCTAGACCACTATGTGTGTTCTTAGTGTTCCAAATGCTCCTTAGCTTAATTGAATAAATTATAAAGTTCATCTTCAATTAAGTTTCAATTTCAAGGCTCACAGTATGAATTCACTTGAAATTCCTATGATGTACCTAACATTATGAAAATAAATATTTCTCTTTAAATGAATATCTATCTACAAGAAGGAAGAAACAAACAATGGTGCAACAAACAAATATGCACCAAAAAATAATTTCCTAACTTAAATATTTCAATTTCACTATTCCAACTCAATTCAAATCCTAGTGTGTAAAACAAGAAATTAAAAAAAAAAAAATTCTTTTGTTTTCAATTTCTAAATACAATGAAAATGAAAATAAATCTAAATAATTGATTAAAATAACTCACATAGACTAGAACTATAATATGAAAATTCCTTTATTTAATCAACAATCAAGCCAAGTGTTCACAAACCTTAATTAACAAGAATAAAGAAAAATAAAACAAACTATCGTGAAAAGAAAATCAAATCCAAATGTAAACACATTGATGGCATTACAGAGATAGTGATTAGTTTAGAGACTCATGAGAATCCACTAGATCAAATAAGAACTCAGAGAAAGGCATAAAAATGCAATTTTTTCATCTTACAGGAACCATCACAAACTAGGTATGAGAACCAATGAGATGCATCGCACAGGCAGAGAGAGACAGGTGCGTTGGCATGCTCTGTCACAAATTAGGAAGTGTGTTGGGGCTAATTTTGTTCAAAAGATGAAATAAAAAGCCTAACAATCCCAACATTATATTTTCCTAAGACTAACTATTGTCGAAGCAAGTCAAATTGAGTCGGATTGAAGGATCTAAAAGGGTTAGGCAAAGGAAATCACTATAGGAACATCTCATTCTCAGTGGAGTCTCCAATTTGTTTGACAGAAAATTCTCTTTTGCAGATAGAAGAGAACTGTCGAGATCTAGTGGCTTACTCTAGAAACATGGAGGAAAGACCTACCTAGAGCCAAAGGCAAGTTCTCCTCTTCTCCCTGCTTATGAACTTTAGTCGTAGCTCCAATCATTATAAATAGAAACTGCAAAACAACTATAACAAGAAAGTGAAATACAAGATACAAATAACATAGACTAATATCTCTAATCAATGAGTCAAGAGGGTATTAAAATATGCATGCATCTAATAAACATAAGTATATGAAAATGAAGCTCTTTGTATTCATGAAATGTAGGAGAAGTTACAACCCTTTTATAGATAATGACCATGTAGATGTATCCCACCAGAATTGTCCTTCCTTAGCCACAAAGAAAGCCTTCAATCACAACTCAAGGATGGTAATGGATCCTTAGGTAAAAATCAGCATCAAGCCCGAGAATATTTGCACTATCTCTATCTATGTCACTACTTCCTAGAAAAACTCAAGCATATACTTACCCAATTTTGTTGCCTGCCAAGCTCCTATTTCCTTACATAGTATTCGAAGGAATTATCCCATATTTAATTGGGAAATTCAAAAAATATTAACTCCACAATCCTCATAGGCCTTCCTCTTATTGCATGCACCACCAATACAATTTAGATGATTATAATGATAGTACATTGTCCCTGAACTCCAATATTAACTGGGTCTTTCTCTGATTTGACATGCATGAGTTAGTAATGAGTGAGTATTCAGTTTAGTGGTTGACCAATGATGGTTATACCCCACTCTATAGGTTACACCCCACTATTAGATCTCCCACTAATTCCTCCATCACCTGGAACTAATTTAACTTACTTTAACTCATTAAGGAATTTAGACTTCTGTGATCCATAATATTGTTAGAGAATTTTCGGCAAAATCACATAAAGAATCATTTGTCGACGCGTTTCGAACCAACCAGTGTGGTTCATCGTCAAGACAAGTTGAAGAATCGATCCAACTTAGCTTGTTAAATAGTCTGGGTAGAGACTCCAATGGCTATATTGCTAACGGCTAATTTTGACCTTCCTATATTTTTATTATTATTATACCTTGAAATTCGTTAAATTAGGTAAAATATATAATTAAATTACTCTTACTGGCTCGAAATCCCTTTATTTATTAACTAAATATAGTAGTTTATTAATAAATGTATATATATATATATATATAACACACCACACACACACATAAACGAACCAATAAATAATAATTATTGGTTTCATCTATATATTTATTTTAATAAATTATTTTAATTTATCATTTATATAATCTATACTAATATTAATTTAATAATTTATTTAATAATTTATATTTATTAATTAATCTATATTTATTAATTAATCTATATTATTTACTAATTTATTTTATAATATCATTATTCCAATTATAATATTTAAAAATACCCAGGTCATTAGGTAAATCAATCATTACATCTAATGGTTCAAAATTTATTTATCTAATATATATAAAATCTAGGTAAGAAAGGGTAAAACTAAATTAATTCCATATAATATTGGATAGTTAAGTCTAAAAATAGAATATATTCAACCGTTTATAATATATAACCTATTTAAAATAAACTAAATCTATAGAAATAATGACTAGATAGTTATAGTGGATGGTAAATTATCTCTTTCCTTTTAATTGTTTAATAACCATTATATATATATTATAGTTATAATATATATATAATAACAGTATGAATTCAAATAATCTTAGAGTATAGCTTTAAGAGATAATTTATTTGGACTAAGATATATTAATTGTTTATTAATAAAAATATATATAACTTATAATAGTCTATTATAGGATATATTACATTAGTGTAATGTTTATAGAAATCCAATATTATATATATATATATATAATTGAAATCAAGAAATAAAAAATAATTTATTAAAATACTTTTGGAATATTATTATTCCAAAAGATAATTCTAATAAGGTTCGAAATTACTTTAATAAAGATCATATTAATAGCCAATAAGACTAGAATATAAAGCAATTAAGATGATAGAAGGGATCAAACTCTATTAATTCAAATACTATTAGGAAGTTAAGATTCATGGAGGAGTATATAAATAATGTTTAAAGTTAATTATATAATAAAAATCATAATAACCTAAAGGGAAAAAGGACCAACCCCAGAATCAACCTGAAAAGGAAACCCTGAGACCTTATAAATCAGGGATAGAGGAGGCTAGGAAGACAGGGTTGGGACCCAGAAACTTCTAATCTTCCAGCCATCATCCCTATTAAGATTCTTCGGCCTTTTTTCAATCTCCAAGGCTTCTCTAAATTTGCGATGGTGAAATTGCGCAACTTTAGCAATGAATTGAGCCTCTTCAATACAGACATGATGCTTAGTCTTTCTGGCATGCTCAGCCAGGGCTGAGGACTTGGCCCTCCCATGCCTAAAGTCAGCCGAATGCACGCTAATCCTTTGCTTGATAGAGCGACCCATCTCACCAATATATGGTGTCCCACAGGAGCAAGGAATGATATAGATGCCCTTCATGTCTTTAGGATCAATAGGATCCTTTACAGACTTGAGGGAGCCACGGATAGTATTGAGAGGCATGAAAGTTGCGGGCACATCATACTTCCTCAAAATCCTCGCAATACTATCAGTGGTCCCTTGGATGTAAGGAAGGTTGACCCCCAAGACACGATCTTTAGGATTTCTACGGCTCGAAGGCTCCTTCTTGGCCTTGAGGAAGGCTTTTTGACCTAGGTGTCTACTATAACCATTCTTCACAAAAACATCCAGGAGATGAGCCTTCTTCGATTCCAAGCTCTCTTCATCAGAAATTCTAACAACGCGGGTGGCAAGGGTGCTTACAACCCCTAACTTCTGAGCGGGGAAATGATGGGAAGAAGCATGCAAGTATTGCTCAGTATGTGTCTTCTTTCTAAACACCTGATGAGAAAAGGAACCATCCACCTTCTTAGAGATGAGAACGTCCAAGAACGGAAGACAACCATTGTCTTCTTTTTCCATCGTGAATTTAATGGCGGTGGACTGGTTATTGAGATGACTGAAGAAATGATCTAGCTCATCGGGACCATGAGACCAGACAACACCAGTGTCATCAACGAATCTTTTCCAAAGCTTCAGTAATAGACGAGACGAGGCCAAAGCCTTAGACTCAAAATCCTCCATAAAGAGATTAGCCACGATAGGGGACAAGGGGGAGCCCATGACAACACCGCAAGTCTGCTCATAAAATTCTCCCTCGAAGCTGAAAAAGGTGGAAGTAAGGCAAAGCTCAACCAACTTAGCTGTATCAGGGTTGGTGAGCTTATTAATCACCTTCATGGCCTCATTGATGGGAATACAAGTGTAAAGATAGACCACGTCGAAACTAACCAGAATGTCCTCGAGCTCAAGCTTAATTCTTTTCAGATCATCAATAAAAGAAGCTGAATCTTTGACGAAGGACTCAGTATGACCAACCAAGGGCCTCAACTTTACAGCGAGGAACTTGGCCAGGAGGTAAGTCGGACCACCTATGGTGTTGACAATGGGTCTCAGGGGGACCCCTTCCTTATGGACTTTTGGAAGGCCATAAATCCTAGGAGTGATGGGGTTTCCCTCAATAAGCTTCTGGGAAAGAGGATTAGTGGAATCACAAGACTTGATCACAAGAGCGACCGCTCTGGAAACCCTTTTAAGGGGATTTTTCGAGAGCTTCTTATAACTCCCACTATTACACAGATGATCGAGCATCTTATTCATGTAATCACTTCTATCCAGGAGGACGACAGCCCCACCTTTATCTGCTTTTAAGACCACGACGTCGTGATTATCGTTCAAGGTCTTCAGAGCCTCAAACTCAGCCTTGTTGATATTGCTACGGGGAGGCTTAGCCTTCCTCAGGGCTACGGCACAATATTGTCTAATAGTGTCTTTAATCTTATCAGGCAAGTTCTTAATGCCATATTCTACATCACAAATGATGTCTTCCACCGGGATTTTCCTAGGTGCTAAGGCAAAATTAAGACCTTTTCCTAAGAGACTAAAAACCGCAGGCGGAAAGGAAAAACTAGATAGATTTACCACCTTGTTGCCCTGAGGGTGAGGACTCGAAACATTCACCTTATTTACAACATTACTATTAAATTTCTTATTCCCATTTAAAACATTATTACCCAGACCCCTTTTATTTTTACCAAAATTACTAAAACTACCACCATTATTATTAATAACCTTGTTAACATCTTCTTTGTTTAAATAATTACCCTTATAATTATCTGCATAACCATAGCTATAACTATTACTTAATTTATCCTTATGCATATCATTATTAATTATAATGCCCTTACCACTAATATGATTTTCACTCTGAATACTAACCATATCCACGTTTGCGGCCTCATACCTTATATTATTCTCACTCTTAATACTAAACATATTCACGTTGGTAGCCTCATAACTTACAGTACAGCCATCTACCGAATCGTGATTAAGGTTAACCTTACCATCCGAGTCCGGCTCATGGAGACTTACTGCAGGAATAGATAGCGCGTTGAGCCCACCCGATGCACCTAAACCGGAACTCACTGCAGGAATAGACAGCACGCTGAGCCCACTGGATGCACCTAAATGATTACTTTAACTCAGTTAAACTGAATTAAATAATTACAACTCAAAATATACTCAACGAGAGATTCTAAAATGTAGGATACACCCCACATGACTCTAGTTAGACTCTCAACTTGAATAAAATAAGACAACTAAGTCAAATTAAATTCATTAACTATTACAAGTTCTCATGAGATGTGGAAATACAATTTAATTCCTAATTTAATTCAAGGAAAAAATCAAATTAGGATTTTTGTTGCATTTTCAACACCCTCTCAACACGAAATGTACTATTTGCTCCCCTGATCCCACCTCTGTGAAACTCGAATTTTCATCTTGAAAATTCCTTTGTCAAAATATCTACATCCAACAACATGACTCTCCTCTACACACAATCTCGTAGATGGTGATATTGGATGTCGATATGCTTGGACCAATCACGACTCCTCCTTAGACATACGCTTCTTGTATACCTTAAATCTATATCCATTGACAAGAAAGGGAATCCCTTCTCATCAATGGTCCTAATTTGTACAACTCCATTTTCATGATGTTTCTCTATGATGTATGGTCCTAACCATATTTTCATCAATTTTCCTTTGAAATCCTTGAACCTAGAATCATATAGTAATGCCCAATCCCATTCCTAGAATACTCTGTCCTTGATATGCCTATCATGCTAAACCTTCCTCTCCAATTGTATAACTTCAATGTGTAGGAGGGACTAGATTTTGAACTTATCCAAGCCATTTAACTGAAGCAACCTCTCCTGCTGTGATTTGGTAACATTTAAATCCGATTGGGATTCCATTATACAATTATTGTACTCAAACGCAATAGAAACCAAAGCTTTCTTTCCATAAACTAGATCATATGGAGTAAAACCAGTAGTTGTTTTCCAAGTTGTATTATAGGCCCAAGTGGCCTCCACTACTCTGTTTGGCTAATCTCTCTTGCTGCTACTCACAACCTTGGTGAGCATTCCCTCTAATGCTATATCTGTAACCTCTATTTTCCATTAGCTTAAGGGTGATAGACAATATATTTTTCGTGTTTCATATGATGCTTCCTTAATAGATTCTCGATTAGATATGATGTGAATTGAGCTCCCTAATCGGTGACTATCTCTCTGGGGTACCCAAATTTGTAGAACACAATATCCCTTAAGAACTCAACCACTTTCTCCTCTATTTCTTCCTTGACATCCTTTGTCTTAGCCCATTTTGTCAAATAATCAATGCACACAATGATGTGCTTTTTCTTCCTTGATTGTGGATCAATTTGCCTAATGAAATCCATGCCCACTTGTTAAATGGCTCCAAAGCCACTTGGGGTTGTAGTATAATTTTATCCTTTGGTGTGGGTTTCTCCATACTCTCGTACTCTTCACATTTATCAGTATGCCTTCTTGCATCTTGGTGTAGAGTGGGTCAATAATAGCCAACTTGTAGATATTTGAAAGTTGTTATCTTGGTAGAAAAATGACCTCCATAAGGCCCATCATGATAGGTTGAGAGGATTTCAAATACCTCATCTTCATTGGCACATCACCTTAAGATTTGACCAGGTCCTAGATTGAAGAGATTTTCCCCAATCCAAGTGAAAGGGGCACTCTTCCTTATAATTTTTCTCTTCTCCCTAGATGACATATTTGGAGTAAATATTGTAGCCACTAGGTAGTTTGATATTTCAAAACACCATGGGGAGAACTAAGATAGAAAATAAGTGCTTATCTAGAAGTTGATCATCAACCATCCCTTCATCACGTGCAGGTAAAGCAAGTCTAGACAGAAAATCTGCAACAACATTTTCTTTTCCTGGCTTCTCAATGATAGTTAAATCAAATTGTTGTAACAATAGCAACCATCTAATGATTCTAGCATTCACATCAAGATTGTTCATCAAGTATTTGGTAGCTACATGGTCAGTATGCAAAAAAAAATTGGTATCCAATAATGTAGTGTCTGAATTTTTTCAAGGAGTGTACAATAGTTAGGAGTTCTTTCTTAGTTGCGATGTAGTTCAATTCAGCCTTAGAAATATTTTTACTAATGAAGTAAATGGCATAAGGTAACATACCATCTATTTGTCAGAAACCTACCCGCACAAATTTTTTGGATGCATCATATTAGATATCGAAAGGCAAAGCCCAATTTGGGCCTCTAACTATGGGTGCAATGGTCAGTTTCTCTTTCAAGGTCTGAAGTAAGGCCCTCTTGGCAGTTATTTGTCCTGCAGAATTTTGAGTCTTTGGCTAGAAACCCAAATGATGGTGAAGCCACTTTGCTGAAGTCCTTGATAAACCTCCTATAGTATCCATTTAAGCCTAAGAAACTCCTAACATCCCTTTTCTTTTGAGAAGTAGGACAAATTTTATGATGAATTTTGTTGGGGTACACTTGTATTCCCTTCTAAGATATTGAATGGCCAAGGACAATCCCTGCATTCATTAATAATTCAGACTTCTCAGGACTAAGCCAAAGGTTCATTTCAATGCACGTCTTTAGGATTTTTCCCAGATTAGATAAAGCCTCCAGGAAGTGACACCCATAGGTAGTGAAATCATCCATATAGGTCTCTATGGATTCATGGATGTGCTTAGCAAAGATGCTCAGAACCACCCTTTGGAAAGTGGTAAGGGAATTACATAAACCGAAAGGATGGACCCTATAAGGAAAGGTGCCCCAAGGATAGGTGAAAGTAGTTTTTTCTTAGTCCTCAGGGATGATTTGGATCTGGTAACCATTGAATCCATACAGGAAAGAGAAGACCTTCTTCCATGAAAGACCATCTAAAACTTGATCAATGAAAGGTAAAGGGAAATTGTCTTTCTTGGTGGCTCTATCTATCTATCTGTAATGTACACAGATCCTCCACTTCCCATTCTTCTCTAGGACCAAAAATAGAGGGGAAAACCACTCACTATATGCGATGGGGTATATGAACCCTGCGTCCAACAAATTTTGCAACTTTTCCTTTACTATGTTCTTAAGAGATGGGTTTATTCTCCTTTGAGGTTGGTGCACAAGTTTGTATCTCTCCTTGATGTAGATGTGATGAGTACTATAGCGAACCCAAATAACACCAAAAAAAAATGCTTTCTTTCCACTTGCTTATGTGATTTATATTTAAACTCATATCTTGATAACCTACCCCAACATTTTTCTCTAGGTAATGGTGTTGAATAATATAACTTTGATACTTTTTGGGTGGTTCATAAGCTAAACCCTTTAATTCGGTGATAAGGGTCTTATTGTTTTTATACCTATATCTATATGTGAATATATGAAACATGTGTATGCTATGGTATATGCTCTAACCCTTACTCATTTGGATTCAACATTTCCATTGATTTTCTCTTACTTTACACATGGTGGTCGATTATTTATTTCTCATAGGGTATAGGTTTACCCTTCCACACATTTCCACTCCAGCCTAGACGATACGCTGTTACTTCCCTTTGACAAGTGTGAACCCTTTTAATTCACTGCCACTAGATCCATGCATTTGTTCACTAGGAACCCGTCTCGAGAGTTGGGTTTTCGAGATGGGATCAAGGGTGGTGATCCTTCACTGGTTTATCAACGATTTAAAATATTTCAGCCTAACCCTAATATTGTTTTGATCTCCCTCCTTGAGTACATTTTCCATGTTATCCTTGCAGTGAGAAGAACAGATGAAGGTGAAGGGTTACATTCTTGCTACTATAAGTTGGCAGTTCTCCTTGGCTCTCTGAGTCTGTATTTCCATGGAGTTTCACCTTTCACTCAATCATTTCTTGAAGGTTTTTTCTTTGAATAGTGTTAGCTCGGCATGGCTACCACTCCCTATGAGGTATGGTATCTATCACCCCTACATTCATCCACCCTTTATCCTTGATGTTGACTTGATGACTATATTATTTCTTGCTAAATATGTTTTGGGTGGTTCTTGTCACAGGAAAGACTCAAGGGTTCTGCGGTTGCTATTCTCCTTGACATGATAGCATTTCCCAGGTCTTAGGTAATCTCCTTTGCCAGATTCTATGTGTGGTAACAATTTTGAATTTGGTTTTTGTATTCTTGTCCTATTTCCTAGCTTGTGACATGGGTTTTGCTTTCTTGCAAGAGAGAAGCACAGGTTTGGATTTTGACGGCTTGATAGGTAACTCTTTACCTCTCTATTCCTCTCATCAAGGTTTTGCTAAGTTTCATGTATTTTTACTTCATTGAATTTTTTTATTCACTGATGACTCAGGTAAGATCCCGAACAATTGGGTTTGATGCACCATTATGTGGAACTAGATGCATTTTATTAATTGTCATCGTCTTCTTTATAGGTTGGTGATTTTGGCTCTATTATTGTTTTCTTTTGGGGTTTTCTGCTTACTGTTGGGTGTGGAACCTGATTATCTTCTTTATTAAAAGGTATCACTGCATTGGACCCTAGTTCGTAATGTGGCAGCAACGCCGCCCATTTTTGCATGCCACTAGTGGGGTCCAGGGGGGAAACAACTAAAAATAGATGTAAAATTGCCTTGTAAAATTTTGTAATTTCGTAGTTAATCTAGGTCGTTCATTAGGTGGAAATATGACAATAGAAGTTATTTTTAATTTAAGGTTTTTTTCCCTAGAAGGCAACTCCTCACTATATATGAGGGAATTGTATTGTAGTTATGTTTGTGTGTATTCTGAATGAGAAAAAGAGAGGATATTGTGTGAGAGCAAAGAGGGAATTACAACGGATCTATTGTACATTGTATCTCTTCATTTTGATAGATAATATAAAAGGAAGGACTGGCTATTTCTTTGTGGACGTAGCCCAAACTGAGTGAACGACATATATCTGTATCTCTCTTGTTTTATGCATTTTTTGTGTTTTTACTTCTACAATATTTTATGTTTTCCATTTTTTTGTAATATATATTTTTCTAACAGCTAGTATCAGAGTTGAAGGTTTATTTGGATGATAGACTTGTAGGAGAGAAGGGTTCCTAGTTTGAGTGGGAGCAATGGCAGAAGATGGTAGGTTTAGGGTGAAAACATCTATTAGCCAAAACTACCAGCTGTGGAAGATGAAAATCGAAGATTATTTGTATCAGAAATATTTGTACCTACCATTCAAAGGAAAGACAAAGAAGTCAATGAGTATGACAGACACGGAATGGGATATTCTCTACAAAAAGGCACTTGGAACAATATGGATGTGCCTAGCAGTGTTGATAGCCTTTAATATTTCAAAGGAAATGACAACAGAGGGGTCAATGTCAGCATTGGCCAAACTATATGAAAAACCCTCAGCCTCAAATAAGGTATTTCTTATGAAGTGTTTATTTGATATGAAGATGTCAGAAGGTGGATTTGTTGCTGATCATTTAAATGAATTTAATATAGTTACCAGTCAGCTAAGTTTTGTATGGGTAACTTTTGATGATGAGGTTAGGGCTCCGTTATGTCTATGCTCATTGGTAGAAAGTTGGAATGGTTTAGTTATGGCCATTAGTAACTCTGTCTCTAGATCTAGTACTTTAAAGTTTGATGATGTTGTCGATGCAATCCATAGTGAGGAAATGCAATGGAAAATATTTGGTGAGTCATCAGGTAATGCTTTGACTGCAAAGACTAAGGGAAGAAGAATGGAAATAGGAAAGAGGCCAGTATATCGTAGTAAGTCAAGGAAAGGCAGATCCAACCAGATCGGGGATAGTGTGCTAGAAATGCGAGAATAAATGACACTTGAAGAAAGATGGTAAGTCTCGGAAGGGAATAGGAGGAGACGTGCAGTGAGAAAAAAATCATGAAGTGAATGTGACAAGTGATGTGTTGCAAGATGCTTTGATTCTTTCATTAGAAAATATTTTTGATTCATGGGTGGCAGATTCAAGGGCCTCATTCCATGCCACACCTGATAGGAAACATTTTCATGATTATTTTCGAGGAGATTTTGGACAGTTTCGATTGGGTGATGATAAACCATGTAAAATCATTGGAATGGGTACAATTTTAATAAAATAGTAGAATGGAAATCAATGGATGTTGAAGGAGGTAAGGCATGTTCTAGATCTGAAGAAAAATATAATTTCAATAGGGTAGTTGAGAGGTGAAGGTTGTGTAACTACTTTTATAGATAAAACCTAGAAGGTCACTAAAGGAGCCCTGGTAACAACAAAAGGAGAAAAGGTTGGTACATTGTATTTATGCAATGGTATTCCTAATTCTGGTAATGATTTAACCTTTATATATATGAAATTGCGGCATCATAAGCTTCGACACATGAGTGAGAGGGGGATGCAAAATATTCACTCAACAAATTTTTTGCCAGACTTGAAGCATGTTAATTTGGAATTCCGTGAGAATTGTGTTTATGGAAAACAGAAGAGATTCAAATTCCTCAGAGTTGCGAAAGAAAATAAGAGAGAAAAATTAGAGTTTGTGCATACAGATGTATGGGGACTTGTTCAGGTATCATCTCTCAGTGGCTCTTGTTATTATGTTTCTTTTATTGATGATACAACTAGAAAAACCCGGGTTTATTGTATTCAAAATAAATCTGATTTATTTGATACTTTGAAGAAATGGAAATATTTGGTTGAAAATGAGACAAGAAAAAGGTTGAAGTGTCAGAGATCAGAGAATGGAGGTGAATATTGCAGCAAAGAGTTTGATAGGTATTATTCAGACAATGGAACTCAAAGAGGGAAGGTAGTTCTGGGAACACCATAAGAAAATGGTGTGTCAAAAAGGATGAATAGGACAATCATGGAGCATGCAAAGTGCATGAGATTGCATGCAGGATTTTCTTTACAATTTTGTGCATATGTTGTAGATAATGTTTTTTATCTAATAAATAGAGGGCCTTCAAGTTCCTTGAATTACAGAGGAGGCATGGACAGGTAAAAGGGTAAACTACGCATTTTTAAAGACTTTTGATTGTGAAGCCTTTGTCCATATTAATAAAGAAAATAGAACAAAGCTTGAGGAAAAATAAATGAAATGTACCTTTATTGGATATGGGGTTAATGACTTTGGTTATTGCTTTTATGATTATGAAAAACAAAAAATAATTAGGAGCAAAGATTTCATATTTTGTTTTTCCTGTTTTGTATAAGGATCAGATGCAGGAAAAGAAACAGGAAAAACAAAATAGAGAATATACAATGCTTGATGAGATCATAGAAAAAGTGAAGGTGCCTGAAAATCATAATGATCAACAACTAGAACAACAACAACAACCAAAATAGAAACAAGCACCTCAAACACTTGAAAGTGGTGTTATAATATCTACCAAGATAAGTAGGCCTCCTAAACAATATGATCCTTCATTATATTATGTATTGTTGACTGATTGTGGGGAACCAGAATGTGATGAAGAAGCAGTTTAGGTAGAAACTAGGGAGAAGTGGGAGCAAGCCATGAAACAAGAGATGGACTCCTTACTACATAACTAGACTTGGGACTTAGTCAAATTTCCTACAGGTAAAACGACATTTTAGAATAAATGGATTTATAGGTTGAAGAAAGAAGATGGAGGTAGAAAAAGGTATATAGCTAGACTTGTGGTGAAGGGGTTTACATAGAAAAAGGGTATAGACTTTGATGAGATATTTTCTTATTTTGTTAAATTGACTTCAATCAGAACTATTTTAATCCTAGTAGCAAATAAATATTTACATCTTGATAAGCTAGATGTAAAGACAACCTTTCTCCATGGGGATTTGTAGGAAGAGATATGTATGCAGTAGCCACAAGTATATGAGGTACAAGGGAAGGAAAAACTAGTGTGTGGGTTGAAGAAGAGCTTGTATGGCTTAAAACGGGATCCAAGGAAGCAATATCTAAAATTTGACAGGTTTATGTCTAAACAAAATTATACTAGATGTCACTCTGATCATTATGTTTATCTCAAAAGGAAAAATGATGGCAACTATATTATATTGTTATTGTATGTAGATGAGATGCTTCTTGTAGGTTCTAACATGCAAGAAATAAATTTGCTCAAAAGAAAATTTGAAAACTCATTTGCAATGAAGGATTTGGGTGCTGCAGAACAAATCATTGATATGAGAATAACTAGAGACAAGAAGAATCGAAAATTAACATTGTCGCAGAGTGAGTACATGCAAAAGGTGTTAAAATGATTTAATATGCTGAATGAAAAACTAGTTAGTATAAGGGGGTGTGTCCCAAGACTCAAGAAGAAATGGCTTATATGTCTAAATTTCCATATCCATCAGTAGTTGGAAGCTTAATTTATGCATTGGTATCTACAAGGCTTGATATAGCACATGCAATGGGAGTTGTAAGAAGGTACGTGAAAATCGAGGAAAAGAACATTGGATGGTGGTGAATTGCATTCTCAAGGATTTGAGAGGTACCCTCAAATCAAGAATTATGCTTTGGTGGTTCAAACCTTGCTTTATAGGGATATGTTGATGTAGATATGGTGGGTGATAGAGATAACAAGAGGAACACCACAGGGTATGTGTTTATTGTAGGTGGAACAACTGTCAGTTGGGTTTGAAAACTGCAAAGTGTTGTTGCACTCCCAATGATAGAAGAAGAGTATGTTGCGGCTACAGAGGCTTGCAAAGAAATGATTTGGTTACAAATGTTTTTGGATTAATTAGGTAAGAAGCAGGAGTTGGGTAGGTTATACAGTGACATCCAGAGTGCCATACATATTGCAAAGAACTATGCATTTCATTCCAAGACTAAACATATACATCTCAAGTACCATTTCATATGGTTAGTGTTGCAAGATGGACAGTTGAAGCTGGAAAAGATACATACTAGCTAGAATCATGCAGATATGTTAAAAAAATTTGTAACTAGGGATATATTGAGATTCTACTCAGTTTCAGTTGGTCTTCAAGTATGATGATGAAGATGAGAAACAACTAGGTCCAAAGTGGAGTCATTTCCGGCAAATGAAGTAGCAGTGGAGTTTCTATAATCAGTCTCCAAGTGGGAGATTATTGGGTGTGGAGCCTGATTATCTTCTTTATTCAAAGGTATCATGCATTGGACCCAAATTCATAATGTCACAGCAACTCCGCCTTTTTTTGCGCACTGCTAGGGGGGTCCACAGGGGGCGACAACTAAAAATAGATGTCAAATTGCCTTGTAAAATGTTGTAATTTTGTAGTCAATCTGGGTCATTCATTACTGTTACGCGAAAAATTGTCACCATGACTTTCTGTAATCAATATGAGTCTATCACCACTCATACATACCTCCTTTGCAAGTCTTAAACCTCAGCTTTGCATATCAAGCTTTGAAAATGAGAGAAATCCTTAAAAATCCCTAAAACTCTGGTTTCACACTTTCTCTTAGGATTACCTGTGGTGCTGCACTCATTGGTCATGTCCCCTGCGCACCTGATTGCTCTATATCTACATATATGGGTGCGAACCCCTGTAAAATTGAAAAGGCGCGAGCTTATTCTTAAAAACTCACTTTGAGTCAATTCTGGAAGCTTCTAGAGGGAATCTTGCGTTGGCAAGTTCGCTCCTTAAGGGTGCATGCATCCCATTCCTTAAGGAGCTAACCCCTTGATGTGAGGAGCTTATCCCCTTGAAGGAGGACTCTATCCCTTCAATGGTGGACCTGTAACCTCCTTCCCTTGCACTATAAAATGAAACTTTGGGTTGGTTACTTGGGGGGTTGAAAGCTGAATATTTTTGAGGGTATATGCTATTGGAAATTAGTCTTCCGAACTGAGCTTTTGAGAGGAAATATCACATACCTTTTGATCTCATTTGGGAGAGAGTGAGGCTTGTCAAAGTAGAGGAGATTCTTGCCTGGACCCTGGGAAGAGCTTGTACAGCATCAAGGCACCAAGGTTGTAAAGTTCTTCTTTCTCAAAGTTAATACAATCAAGTTTATTTTTCTCAGTAAGTTGTGTTTAATGGTTTATTTCATAGACTCCTTGATCACTATGATGAACATGATTTATTATGTTAGCTATGCAGGTGTTCTTTGATGTGTGCTTGTTTGTGTTTGTAGGTTATTAAAAGGAAACTGTTTGAAGCTGTTGGAGCAAGGCTGCCACAAACTAGTGTTGGACTTAAGGTAGGGTCTATAAAACACCTCTTAGTTTTTATTAATGAATCGAAATATGTTTAGAGAAAAGTAGATTTGCTTGTCCTGCTTGTTGCTAGATATCAATTGATACTAGGGAGATCGGTCTTGTCCGCAAGAACGATTTATCCGCTTAACAAATGCCTGCTGGCAGCAGGGCCATGCATGTGGTATTAAAGTTAATTCTACACTATAATTTACTTGGTTGCTTTTGCTTTCACTGAACTCATTATCAATATCTTTGAGAATGGCTTTAAATCCTTTTGTTGTTATACATTGGAGTTATGTCCTTTTGGAATGATTTCTATGGATGTGGGACTGTTAGTGTAGGTAATTCATTGTGCCTAGACAAGAGGAGCTTCAACTATACATGGATAATGGTAAAATGGTCACTGTGGGAAGGCATTACTATCTTTACTTTTAACACCATAGTTTTTAAATCATGTCATTCATGTTTATAATGGGGTTGTTTAAGAGAAACTTTTGACCAGAGATGCCTCCGAGATATTTTTCGAAATTTTAAAAGTTGGCTATTTTTATTCAAGTAATAACACCATCCTTGAAATTTATTTTTTCCATGGCAACTTTTGTTTCGATTTTCTTGAAATCAGTCTAAGAAAATAAAGAATCCAACATACTCTCTGTTTTTTGAGCAAGCTTTATCTAGTGCAGAAAATGTGATCACACAAAATTGTAGGAACATCGTTTTGAATGCCTAAAAATGTTCCTAATTTTGTTTTTTTGCAAGGGAGTGGTAGTACCATATTTCATTGCATGAGGACATGCAAGATGGTCAGCATGGGGGGATGTTGGGCCTCTGTTTTGTCTTATTTTTACTCGAAATCTCTCATGTTGTTATTGGCTAAATAATTATTGTTGCAAGTATTTGTTGCCTCACTTGTTTTAACATGATTAAAACATTATTAATAAAATTTTGTGTGTTGTAGGTTTAAAATTGATTTCATCATGCTATTACACAAGCTATGAACCTGCATTTACTTGCTCGTACTGTGGAATGGATTCCTACACCAATGTAGGCATGTTCAAGTGCAGGCATGTTTAGTCCAAGCATGTTTTTATGGCTTCCTGCACTCTGAAAATTTTTTGGACTACATTCACGTTCCCACACTAAAGGATGTGTACAGTTATGTTATACTGCTCCAATATGATTTGTCGGAATTAGAACAAGTTAAAATCATGTTTTCCTCCAAATATAGAAGGGAGTCGGCTACTGCAACATTAAATACCATTCTCCGTGGATGAGTCTCCATGGATGAGTCTTCGTGGATGACATATTGCATTGTGTTTCCTTCAAGGTGAAAGGAGCTTGGATATTCAAAGTAGAGGAATCCAAAGTCCAGTCAACGGATGAAATTTTTTCAACAATTATTACCACCTTCTATAATGATCCTAGAAAAGAGGTTGGAACGTCTAGTGGAGCGAGCCTTTAATGTGCAACGAGAAGCATGCATTTTTCACAACTCATTGGATATAGCCCTTTCTCTATGTACTGATTATCAATGTGGACGAGATCAAATTCCTAAAACAACATTACAGGTGTTAGAGTCACATAAAAATGAAGTGTGGTTTCTACAATTTTCAAACAATGGGAAGTATTTGGCTTCTACATCAAAATATGGTTCTACAATAATTTGGGAGATAACCAAAGCAGATTATTTCTCCATGAAACATAGATTAAGTGCACACCAGAAACCAGTTTCATTTTTTTCTTGGATCCCTGATGATAACCTATTGCTTACATGCGGTATTGAGGAGGTTGTTAAGCTTTGGAATGTTGAGACTGGTGAATGTTAACTGGCCTATAATAAAGCCAACAGTGGATTCACTTCCTGTGAAATTTAATGCAAGAGACAAATTTGATTACTTGAGGTTATTTCTAGACTAAGAGCTCCTCGATCCATTGTAATTATCATGGAGGCCTTACACACATACTTTTCCAGCATATGTGCATTATGTTATCTCATTCCCAACAACATTATCCTTAAGATCCAAAGGACATATCTAATATTAATGTTTCTCTTCTTTATATTGGCGATTTTGATTCCACTGGTGTTTTATTTGGTATTTTTGTACATTAAGTGAGAAATTAGATCATCCAGAACGGTGAAAGAATGACCCAAAAGGTATCTGATCATTGATTCGTTGTTTATGTTTTTTGGGAATCAAAGCAAGCAGTTATCCTTTCATAATCCCCCATGTAGACCATCATGGTGGAGTGACTTGGATGCGTTCAAACAGTTGTAATGGTGAATCCCTTGGATGTAGATCACATGATATTGATATTCTGAAGTCTTTGATAAAATTTGTTCCTCTGAGTGATATGCCTATGAGCAGTTCATCACCACGCAAAGAAGAAGAGAGAAGTCAAATCGCACTTTCCATTAATATCACCATTCTAGGAAAAGAGGAACAATTTACCTATTTTGACATTTAGTTGCAAAACTAATTTTATTCCTAGCAAATTTTTGAGATCGATGATCTGCCCTCCTATATTTCAATTGGTTGTTAAAATCTCCAAATTTTAATGAGATGCCTATATATAAGCTTTGGCCTGGAGCAGGGGATTTTGTTAATGAATCAATCTGTCGATAGCACAAGCACGCACAGGCACATAAGGAACATGCAAAAGGGAGGTGAAGTTGATCCCAATGTAGCATCACGTAGATCATGGCTTATGGATCACTTTTCCTACTTGTTGGAGTTAATTGTTTGTCTTCATAATGTAAAAGACTGATTTTAAATGTAAATCGAAGCATTTCCAGCCATGCTCTGTTTATTTATTTCATGCATCTCATAGCTTTAATTCTTGTGTGAACCAAGTCGATAATAGAGGGTGTGAGGTGGTTGGGTTGGCCGCAAGACCAGCTCGACACCACTCTTCATCTTTTAGAGTAAATAGCATTTAAATTATTATTTACTGTGTGAAATATTTAAGTGTTTCCAGTCTCTTTCCTTCTTCAAATTGGTATTATTAGATCTTCTGCAATGTTTTCCTTTTGACTGCAATATTGATTTGATTTTCTGCATTAGAAATTATTCTTCCACTCGAAATCTTTCTTTATATAGAATAAGGATTGTGTCCCTTTAGAACATCCGGATTTACAAGATCGACTTATGCATTAACACTCTGCCTTTATCAGTTGTAATGTGCAACTTGAAACCATTGAATTGATTCAAATCCATTTAATTTATATTCCAGAACCTGGGATTGACGTGAGTGTTCACAGTTTCAAGGTATTAATGCATTCATTCAATCTATGCTTATAAGAAACCATATGTTACTCAGAAGCAGAGATCACATATATATTTTTGTCATTTAAATCATGATGCTTGCATAGCCGACATTTATGAAAAGGCAATTGCCTCGTGCTTGAAAAATAATAATGTTTATTTTTCCATTGTAGTTGCCTTTAAACTTCTAAACAGTTCTACAAGATTTATTTCTAGGGACAAGGAAGGTGAGAGAATCTATATTGAATCCATCTCCTTCATAAGTTTATTTACACAGTAAATTTTTCCAATGCTTTTAGGTTAATTTTACACAGAGGTAGATGTAGTATAATTAGTGCAGGTGGAGAGGTTTTCGATATTCTCATGAATTTATTCGAGCATTTACATTATTTTTAATATTTTGTCAGCACTGCTTGGTTTCCAGTTCTGATTTCCCTTTTGTTTTCTCGTACTTATAATTTCCTTTCGAAATGTTAAATAGTACAGGATTGCCTTTTATTTCCCGCATGATTTTAATTGTTTGGATTAGTGTTTCTCGAATTCTCTTTTAGTGTAGGATTTCATTTATTGTCGAGCACAAGATAGACTAGAATTTGTTTTGCAGGTTTCCAAGGACTCTCTTTGGCATTTCCAGTGCTGCCCCTCGAAGTTCACGAACTTTCTGGATTGACAAATTAAATTTTGGTACATTTATAAGCCCTATATTGCACCCAACAGACACCTCCAATCAAATTCAAGTATCTTCCAAGCAAAGACATCATCAAAAGAAGCAATATCACCATTAAAAGCACCTATTGGCGCAAATAAAATCAAGTCGGCCTTCAGGTGGGCTTAAAGGAGGGATAGGCCTCTATATATAGAGGTTTTCCACTCTCTCAAAAGACAATGCATTCCTCTCTGAAATTTGCGAAGGTACAAGGCAAGAAAAAGGTAACAATAAGACAAGAAAATGGTCTCCAAGGCAACGAAGAAAGGAAGAAGAAAACTAAAGTGTTAAAGGTCCAGTTACAACCAAATGTGCGAGGAAAGGAGAGTTGTCTCTACAATTATGACATTTGTAACTTATAGTTTACCATATCTCATTGTTTAGGGTTCAAACTAGGCCTACAAGGCCTCTCTCTCAAGTGTGGAAGAAGGGTATGCAAGCGAAGGGAGTAAGAAAAGTCTAACATATTTCTTGTGAGGGTATTCCCTCACACGTACAAAGAACTAGGGTTGTAGTATTGTTTCTCTAAGTCTACAGTCTTTGTGAAAGTGAAGAAGGCTTAGTTGGGAGGTAACAAGGTCATCTTCTCAAGATAGGAAGGCTTCAGCTCAAGTGAAGGAATAAAAAGTCAAGGTTCTGTTGAAGGCCCCGAAAATCGGGTCTACAACGAGGGGGATACCCGCCCGGTCCGGACCTTGGTTGGCAGCTCCTTATCCGTTTGGTATAGCGGGTCCGACTGGGGATATGGGACCAGTTTCCCAATTCAGTGTGTGTGTGTGAGAAAGATGGGTATTC
>APFE031464511.1:0-23662 GCA_000404065.3 Pinus taeda | reverse complement strand
ATAAAATTCAGGGATATCAGCAACTAAAATGTCAATAACTTGACATACCTTTGGGTTGGATGACAGCCTTATGGTTACTTGATTTAGTTCGCCAATGACTTCGACTTGAGATCGATCTAGCTGAACTATGCGAACAGCGGATTTCTGTGGTTGAACGTTTAACTTGGTGCATATGGACTTTGGTAAAATATTCGATGATGCACCTGAATCCACTAAACAATTATGTACATTTTTGTTAAAATTTTCATAAGTAAGGAGAAAGGGGGAGTATGAGATCTTGATCTTCCTCCAATTAAAGCAATGTTGTTTGGATCAATCTTGTTAGTTTTATTAGTTGGAGGTCTTCCCATGTTCTAGAAAGCTTGAGAAATTACAGTGGCAGGCAAAGGTGCAACTGGCACAACATGTAATTCTTTCATCATTATCTTTTGTTGATGCTTTAGCTTGCTCAATTCGTACAGAGTGATGGTGGCCCTAGTCTTCTTCATGTCTTCTATAATATTGTACTCCATTTCATCCGAGACGATCAGTGTTTTAGATGGAGTTGGTGAATCTGTTTGGACTGGGCTAGTTTGAGTCGCTTTAGATGTCGTTTTCTTTGTTGCGACTTTATCCTTTGTTGCAGAGCTTGCGCTCTTTGGCTTTGGGGTAGTTTGGGGAGGATCAAGCTGATTTCTACTTCGTGTGTTAACTGGGAATAATTCTTGATCTTCTTCTTATGGGAGGATGAAATCCCACATTCCTTGTAATTCTACAACTTCTTCGTCATCGGTTTTCCCTTCAGTGGCAATTTCCTCTTCCTCTTCCTCGGATTCAGCACTTGTAATAGCATTGGGTGGCTTTGAATACGTTGATGGGCCTCTTTTAAAAGCTCTGTAGGGCCTTTTTGAAGAAGTTTCCACTACTTGCTTTTTTATGTCGACCATTTCATTGGACATGGTCTTCAGAACTTTTTGCAATGCCTCCAAATCGAATGGATATTTTTCTTATTTCTTCTTGGACTCTTCTTTGAAGGTGACCTTCTTAGATTTCCGTTCCTCTATCGTGGATTTCTTCTCTAGGGCTATTATACGTTTCTCTATTGTGATGGCTTCTTTCATGTTTTCGGATAGTGTTATTTTATTAGCCCTGTCCACGAAGATTGCTATGTTTGATGGTAATGCAGTGATATACCATTCACATCGCACTTCCTCGATGGGCTGGGAAGCAGTAGGAATTTTGTTTAGAATTTTATTGAAACATAGATTGAAGTCTTTGATAGGCTCTCTAGATTCGGCCCTAAGGTTGGATAGGTCATTGATTAACGTTGTTGTAGACCTGTCGTCACCAAACTTGGTTAGGAATTGGTCTTGGAAGATGTCCCAACTAGTAATAGATCCAGAGGGTAATGAGAAATACCATGATCTGGTTGTTCCTTGCAGAGAATAAGGAAACAGACGAACAACAGCATCTTCATTAGTAACCTCGTTGAGATTAATGGATAGCATAAAGTTGTTTATGTGCTCTTCTACTAGCATGCCTGCCTCGGGATTGAACTTAGGCAGCCATTTCTCAGGATGGGCCGGTATTTGACTCAAGGTGCAAGCATTAAGACTGCCCCAGGGTTGTTCCATGGAGACTGGGCCATTGCTGAACTACTAACAGGGGGAAGTGTAAAAGATGATCCCTGTGGTTGGGAAGATGAGGATATTATGATCACAGATGATTAAGGAGGAGTTGTAGGGATTCCACTAGGTGGATTGATAATGGTCTGAAGTGGAGGAGTGGATGGTTGACATCGTGGTGAAGAGGTTGAGATGGATGATGTTGATGAAAGAGTCTCGATGTCATACCCTTTAGGTGATTTCCTTGCTCTTTTCCTTTCGGGAAGAGGTAATTCGATTGGCCGAACACCAAACTTTTCACTCTTTAATCTGGCCAGGGGATGAGCAAGGTCATATTGCGAAGTCACACTGCCCTGATATTTATCAGATCTTTGAGGGGAAATAGAAAATCGCTGAATTTTTTGAATCAAAGATTCGACTTCAGGAGGTTCTATAATAGATTGTTCTGAAATTTCAGGGTTTGTAGCATCGGTTGATGCTCTAGCGACTTCTAACTCTGGATTTAAGTGTAATGGAGAAGTCGGGGGAGATGGTGAGGGTGATTTACTCTCAGAATGGTATTTTGATTTGGATTTACTTGCCATTCATAGTTCACACCCTCCTTCTAGCGCCAAATGTGTTGAAGGCCCCAAAAATCGGGTCTAACACAAGGGGGATACCCGCCCGGTCCGGACCTTGGTTGGAAGCTCCTTATCCGTTTGGTATAGCGGGTCTAACTGGGGATATGGGACCAGTTTCCTAATTCAGTGTGTGTGTGTGTGAGAAATATGGGTATTTTTGTTCTAAATGGAATACTTCTATTCTAATTCTAACCTAATGCTATGCTATTGTATTCTAATAGACAGAAAAACATCAAAATTTATGCTAACCCGAGGTGTGATCTTTCTTCTATGCGATCTAAAAATATTTCAAACAATAACTGGTAATAAAGATCATTCATCTATTATAAGAAAAGAATTCAATAAGGATGAACTACTTCGTATAAGAAGTTAAACGAAATGTTGTAAAAACTATCGATAAATGATCTCTTCATACACTAGGCAATAAAATAGTTATCACCATACAAAAGTGCCAATGAAACTCAGGCTTCCATTGCGTAATTATAAACAACTAAAAACTGATTATACTTTTAACGCATAAGCGAAATGGTTAAGAGATTAAAGTTCCCTTTATAACTAGTCCTCTCATGAGTTCAAGCGACAATGATTTATCTCTCCTTGATTTAACATCTACTAAGAGTACAGAAGTGCAACATCAGTAGCAGATATCAAATGCAAATATAAAATAAACCGTGTTCCATTAATTCATCAAAACCTCCTCTAAGGGTGCAAAATTGCATGTTTTGAGGACAAGTTTTTGATAAATTTCTGGACCCTTCTCTAAATGCATGAGAAGGGTTTAAATACTACTAACTAAACAACTTATTTACAGAAATTGAGGATTCTTTAAATGACCGTCCTTTTTCTAAGTAAAACTATTTCTAAAATTAAATCTAATATCTAACTATTTCTAAATTTGCTCCTTAATGTCGCAAGCATTCGGTATTTGCCTGAGTAGAGTCGGCTGACTGTCTTCCGTCTTTGGTTGAGTTAAGAAAACATAATCGGCAAGAGCTGGCACTATCTTCTCAGCAAAATTGATGATATACTTGAGAATCATCCAATGACTATGTGGTTTTACCTTGTATGCCTAGTAATAACCCCATTTCAACTTGGTTAACCCTTGGATTGCTTCTGCTTTTTCTTTAGCCTTTTGTTTCCAGTTTGTTTCTATCGCTGCTTTCTTGCAATTTTCGGGGCTTGCAGGTGACTGAGTAATTAGAAGCCTTCATTTTTGAGCAATTTTTGTTAGTGATGCGTGATTACCGCTAAGCGCTAATCGCGCATCGGAAACTGCCTCTGTTTCTTGATCTGGGCTTCCCTGATGCGTTTTTCTCCTCTTGCGCCTTTTTCTCTTATCGGGTATAAAGCTCAAAATTTGTAAAAATAGTGATTCCGTGAGCTCTTTACCCTGAGAATTAAACTGTCTGTTTCTGGTATCAACATCGTTCAGTACCCATTCAACCATGGCTGTATATGAGAGATCTGTGATGGATGCCTTAGAAGAGTTCTTTAGCTCTTTCTCTCCCTTAAGTGGATTAGGTGTGCCTTCCGAAATGGAAATTGGAGTACTTCCTTTCCTCCTCATAGTTTCCTGCATACTGCCTTCTATAACGCTTTGTCCTTTGTTCCTACAGTTTACAATTGAGGTGCAAGTAATGATAAAAATAATGACAAGAAAACTTTAAATGTCGAAGATATGCAAAACACGCCACCTTACGTGAACTAGTTCTTCGAAAAACACAACACCATACTTCATTAACAACTGGCAACAACTCATTAATTCGCATTAAAGTGTATGACCAGTTCTTGGCATAGAAAAGTTTTCTCGAATAATGAGCTAGAACCAACTGCGATGAAGAGGTCTTGCGATTTTGCTTTGCGATATCGCAGATCGCTGTATCGCATTATCGCAATTTCATCGTGTTGTTCTATCACAAGGTTGCTTGGTCGCAATATCGCAATATCGCAGGATCGCAGATCACAGGATCACAGATCGCAGGATCGCAAGGTCGCAGATCGCAGGATCGCAAGGTTGCAGGTCGCAGGATCGCAAGATCGTGGATCGCTTAATCGTTATAATCATTATGTGTAATTCATGTGATTTTTGCGATGTGCGATATGTGATATCGCATATCAGCGATTTTAAGGTTTTTCAATGTGAGCGCTTCTTAATGCATGTGATGCGATGGAGTTTCACGTCGCAATCTAACATTTTTTATCATTTTGGCTCATTTAGAAGGTACCCTATCATTCTTTGCGCGATGCGATCTCTCTTAGGGAGTGAATTTTCTTTCTTCATTATGAAACTTAGGTTTTTTAAATTTTTCAAAGGTATTTCCCTAAGTCCATGATGTTGTAAGTTTCATTTAAAGGAAATATAACACTAATTAATTTTTTTCAATTTTTTACTAAGGGTCTCCACTTATTTAGTATTAGCAATAACACTTCATAAGGAGGGGGGTTGTTGGTGGCCACAACAGGTTCATCCTAGAGCATACAATCTAAGGTCTCTACAGTTGTCGAAAGAAGTGTCAAATGGAGGAAGACAAAGTGTTGGAAGGAGAAGGGCGAAGTGTTGCAAGAGGAAGTAATATTGATTTAGTATTAGCAATAACACTTCATAAGGAGAGGGGTTGTTGGTGGCCACAACAGGGTCATCCTAGAGCATACAATCTAAGGTCTCTACAGTTGCCGAAAGAAGTGTCAAATGGAGGAAGACAAAGTGTTGGAAGGAGAAGGGCGAAGTGTTGCAAGAGGAAGTAATCTTGAAAGGACTTGACTTGTGCTTGGATGATCTTCTTATCAAGGATCTATGGTTTGGCATTGATCAATAAAAGCTTCAATAAGAGAAAATCACGAAAGGGTTTTCCTCTCAAGAGAAGAAAGGTTTTGGCTCTGACAGAGAGCCAATATCTTGTGTTCTTGTTCTTATGTTTTAGTAGCAGTTTGATGAAGTACACATAGATGCATTAATAAGAAGAAGCAGAAGATTAAGCTAACAATAAAAGGTAAAAATACTCCACAATTTTTTATCAAGTAATGAATAATCACACTACACTTATTTTCCCTAGATTCTTCAACACAAATCACATATCAACCTTACGAATCCGACAAAGGCGCCTACCCTTCCCTATAAGGTTGCCTCTAAAATCCGTCTTCGATTGAACCCAACCTATGACTCCATTTCTCAATGGCTTATTTTCCTAGTTTCAACCAAACCCAATTCTAAAAATCCAAACCTGAACTTAATAACTAGCCTAATATTATTCAAAAGAACATAGCTAAATCAGATAGAGAGATCCCTCTCAAGAGTTGGAAGGGCTAGATTTCCAACTCCCAAAGTGGTTTTGTGGTTACCTTTGTTATTTTTTTCCCAGCCTTAGAAATTACAAAGTGATAACACGCATATTTGCGGTCACAACATCAAAGCTTGGAGGAACTCATCACATCAAAGCATCAGGCATATCAGTGATCAGAGAATCGAAACTTCTGAGCGTGAGAACCTTTTAAAAAGTTGCGATATGGGTGAAGTGTCGATGGTGTTAAAAACCATTGGGGAATGCTGATAAGGACTAACAAAGGATTTCATTGCAAAACCAAATGTGGGTGGGCCCTTTTCTCTCTCCTCTAGCAGGACACATGATATCATGTGATCGGCCCCGATAAGCTACTGTGGCATTTGACATCAATATGATGTGGCGGCACGGAAGGACAAGTGGAAAAAAAGTTTGCCATTTTGAGCGAGCCTAATGGCACAAATCTGGTTGACACATGTCACCAATCATGAGGTTCCATGTGGATCGATGAAATCATATCGGAGGTTGGCGTATTGAAGGTTAAAGATGTTGCCACTTTGTAACACTTGATAGTTGAAAATTTTCTGATAAGGGGGCTTTGATATTAGGTTGGCACCACGGTCGCAAAGACTCAAATAACCAAGAGCACTAAGCACTTAACAAAGGAAAAAGTAGGATCAAAAATTCTCTAGAACCTCAATATTAAGCAGCAGGTCACAACCCTTAGTCCTATGGTGAGAAATGAAGGAAGGGCTAAATAGAAGGAGCTCGTCATTTCAAAGATCGGAAATCGGAAGATTAGAATATTGTACCAGTGTGAAAATTGCAATCTGGAATTTCTCTGATAAGAATTGTATAGAGAGTTAAAGGTGTATGGGTCAATAGCTACAAGATTGAATGCAAGAAAAATGGAGTTGGTCTCATGAGTAACGGTGACTGTCAAAGATTGTTGGATCAAGGCAACAAGGACCACGATCCGTAGGAAAGAATGTTGGGTCTACCTTGAGGTGATACAATCCATATTTTTTCTTGATGCACATCTTTAGTGAGTAAATGGAGGTATGGGACTTAGGAAGAAGTGTGCATGTCACTTGAGAATTAATTTCTCAGCATGGAGGTTCACGCAGTCAGGCAATGAAATACTGCTAGGTCAATCTAAATTTCTGGATTGTGGCAAGCAATCAACAATTAATCGCTCCCAACTCCAAAGAGTAGGGAATTCAAATAGTTAAGAAGAAAGTGACAGGTGACATGGCTGAACAACTAAAGAATAACATCATGGAAAAGGCGTGGCCTGATTGGAGGCCATCACAGGAATGGCAGGGAGATATTTTCCTCAACCATAATTTAGTTTTCATTATTTCTATTATTCTGTAATTTTTGCATTTTCAAGAACAAAATTAGATATGATTGTAATCATTTTGGGCAGCATAACCTTTGCGCGTTGAGACATCTAGTCAATTAGATAGCTAGAGCTCAAATGAGATATTATGTAATTGTTGTTCAAAGCACCCCCTCTCCTTAAAAATATAGGAAAGAAACACTTAAATAGGGTTCCCAATTTCTCCATTCTAGAGGCTTGAAATATGCTTTTGCAAGTTCTGAGCTCTCTTTGTAGAGATAGTGGTTCCACTTTCGTTCAATTTTATTGCTCATAAGGTGCTCAGGCACACACAATTTTTAATTGTAATGGACTGATGATTTGGACTCCATCTTCAAAGATTAATGAAGCATTTTTTTTATTCCAATCAGAGAAATGTTTAGTATGTTTTCCCCTTTATATATCATTTCATGTATGTCTTTCCTCTTTTGAAATTGTCTAATGAAGTTTTCGGTTTCACTCTCTCATGGGTCGTATGTATGCTGCTAAATAGTGAGAAGTACATGTGTAAACACAGATTTACTTTTGTTATTTGATATCCTGCAGTACCTGTGTAATCACAAATTTCCTTGTGTTCTTTGATAGCCTACATTACATGTATGTAAGCACATATTTTCTTATGCTAATTGGTGGAAAATGTATTCATGAGGCATAGATATCGAGACCTTAATTCGCGCTCCACTTTTTCTTCATTTTCACCTCCTCACTCTTCCATATTTCTATTGGGTATTGTTGCTTAGGATTATGTGCTATGCCCATCCCTCTGCATCGATTTCCCTCCTTTCCTTCCTCATGTTCATCTATACTACAACAACAATGTTGAGTTGTGTATTATTGTGTGTAGGCCACCAGAACCGAGACATTTCTCTCTGAGACTAGCCATTATCTACCAATTTGTTTGCTTGAGTTTACCTTAGTGAAAGGCAATTGAACCAAGCTCTGAATTATCTGTTGGCAATTATTTCAAGTTATGATGTTTGATTAATGTCGATAATGTTATTGATGTTATTAAGCTCACTGATGATAATTTATGTTGAATGTAAAAGGCTTCAAGTGATGTGAAGTGCAAAGGCTATGCTAATCATTGTGAAAGCTAAACATTCAGACAAAATCTAGAATACATATAATTGTTTGAACAGAAAAATGTATATAATCCAAATCTGATTTATCTCTTGTAATTATTTCTGAATGAGATGTTAATTCACCTCTATTTCTTTTTACAAACAAGTTTCTGCACTAAAAATGAAAGGACAAGCTTGTGAGCAGTTTTGGAAGTCCAAGAGACTATGTTTCATTTCATATTCCTCCAAATAATACAAATAGCCAAGAGGATTTGCTTATAAGATAGACAATGTGGAATGGAACTGTGTTCCTTTTTTCTATGTGTGGAAGTGGTCTACATCATAAAAGGATGACCAGTAGCAGAAGAGAAGAAGTGTAAAGAGAAGGAGCAGTTCAGCAGAAAACTTGACAGCAAAATTGGATATGAGGTAACCAGCACTTATGACTTGAGAAATTTATGTTCTTTTCTATGTTGCAGCTTGAAAAATTACATGTTGTAGCATGTTGAGGTAGGATTCTCCTGTGGGTTGTAGCCTGCAGAAAACTAGTGGGAGTTGAAGCTTTCGTTGAAGTAGGGGCCTCTTATAGGTAGGAGCCTACAAAAACTCTAATTAAAAAAGGAGTAGCCTCTTGCCTTCACATGACTTTCAACCTAAAATTTCATGGTTTTTCTCCCTTCTGGGTTTCCACTTATATTTGGTGTCTTCATGTGTTTGATTCTTGCATGTTGTATGAATGCAATGTAGTCTTGATAAACATATCAGCAAGCCCTTCTCCTTGAAATCTGCAAAAGAAATACAATAACTATTGAGCACAGACATAAATCATTAACTGCATCATAAGAAGAAGCTAAGTTGAGAAAAAATAAAGAAATAAATTATTCGTTCACCCCCCCCCCCCACAAGTAATTTCACTTCTTAAATATCAATTGGTATCAGATCTAGTTCCTTCTGTAGCAGTCTAACAACTGGAAGGTCCTAAGTAAGTAAAATGGCTAGCCAAGAAGGATGTTCAACAAATAAGGCACCTCTATTTATTGGTACAAACTATGCCTTCTGGAAAGTAAGAATGAGGACATATTTAATGTCTCTAGGAGTAGAAGTTTGGTCTGTTGTATTGATGGGGTATGAAGAACCAAAGGAAACAACTAATGATAAAGATTCCAAACTGAACTTTGTAGCTAATAAAAAAGATATGAATGCACTTCTGAGTGGTCTATGTGAGTCTGAATTTGTCAAATTAATGCATTGTGAGACAGCTAGAGGTGTTTGGGATAAATTAGAAAATATTCATGAAGGAGATAAAAAGGTGAAGAAGGCCAAATTATAAGTGTATAGAACTCAATTTGAAACATTAAAAATTAATGAAGATGAATATAGGCTTGATGAAGTTGTGAATATCATGCTAGGTCTAGGTGAAACAATCAACGAAAGTGTAATAGTTCAAAAAATTTTGAGGTCATTACCTTCTAAATTCAATATTAAGGTTTCAGCTATAGAAGAAACAACAAGCTTTAATACCTTGAACAGAGATCAACTACATGGCTCTTTCACAACCTATGAGATAAGAATTCCAAAAGGAAAGGCAACCAGTAGAGAGGAAGCTTTCAAGGCAGACAAGCACACAGAAGAAAAAGAGCAGTCATGCTTAGGTTTTGATGAAGAAGAAGAAAAATTCGTTAGAAGGTTGAAGAAAGGCATAGGTAAGTATAAAGGAAAACTTCCATTTAAGTGTTTAAATTGTGAAAGCGTGGGACACTATGCATCAAATTCCCTTTGAAGAAAGAGGAAAATCAATTTAAAGGGAAAGAGAAGAACAAGTCTAACAGAGAGACAAATCAAAAAGAAACATTCCTATGCTCAGGAAGATAGTAGTGGATTTGAAAGCTCTAATGAATCCTCTAGTGAAGATGGAACAAGTGAATTTATACTAATGGCCTTGGAAGAACTTGAAAAGGATTGTTAGGAATATGAAGAAGAAGAGGAAGGTGAAGTAGACCTTGAGGGGGAGTTAATCAGTGCCCTAGATGAAGTATAAAGGCTTAAACTTAAGAATAGAAAGCAGAAAGAGATCATATTAAAATATGTAAAGGAAGAATCAAATTCAGAATACATTATCAAGTTGAAAGTTGAACTTTAAGAAGGAAAGAAGGTGGAAGACATTTTACTGCAGCAAATAAAAGAGAAAAACCAGGAGTGTGAGAAATTGGAGGAAGAGGTGGTATGCCTAAAGAAAAAATTAGAGAAACCTCAAACTGAACTAAATATAAATAAATAGCAGATAAAGGGATCTGAAAAACTAGATGTGATATTGAATTCTCAGAGGTCTCCACTCATAAAGACAGGGTTAGGTTATGAAGGAGAATTTAGTAAATCTAAGGCAGAGGATAAAAGGACAATTACTTTTGTATAAGATGATAGGAGAGAGGATGACAAATCACATCAATCTAAGAATAAAAATTTGAGCAACATTTCATCATCAACTAAACAACTACAAAATGACATTGTCGGTGTATTATTGGAAGCAAAAGAAATTGAAAATCAATACACAACCTATGAGAAACATCACTTCTTCAGAAGACAAGGTTATCAAATGTCAAGTTGGTTAAATTCGCAAACAACATCCTCTACCATATATAGATATTTGTTTTATGGATATTTTTATTACTGTAAAAAATTGGACATAAAGCCATAAATTGTAGAGCTTATGTCGGAAGAATTGATTTTGGAAATTTTAGGATGAGAAAAAATGGATTCACAAATGTTAAAACAAATATGAATCTAGACAAAAATGCATTTTCTCGATTCCTTGATATCACTGAATGTTTCTACTGTCACAAATTTGGGCACAAGACATATGAATCTAAGTTTAAAGACAATATATTAACATCTCAGAATACATATAAAACAGTTGGATGCATTCAATGGAGAAATAAGGTAGAAGAAAAGAAACCTGACGAGTGTGACTTAGTTTTGTATGCTCAAGATCAAATAATAAATGGTATGTGGAGAGTGGTTGCTCTAGACATATGATGGGAGATAAAAGAAAGTTTATTTCCCTCAATGAAAATAAAAATAGAAATTCCACATTCGATAATAATGAAGCAAGTAGAATTAAAGGAAAGGGTACAGTTTGTCTAAACAATGGAAGAGGAAAGGCTTAAGATGTGTTGTTTGTAGACGGTCTAAAACATAACTTGTTGGGTGTAAGTGATATGTGTGACAAAGGTTGTGATGTTCTTTTTAGAGCTCAAGACTGTGAAATCAGGTCAACATCTACACGGAAGGTTTTGGCTAAAGGAGTTCGAACTGAGAATAATGTATATATATTGAAAGAAGAGAATGAGGAATGCTACATCAGCAAACAGCGTGAATCCTGTCTATGAAATAGGAGATTGGGGCATTTCAATTTTGATCACATTATCAAACATAGCAAGAAGAAAGTAGTCAAGGATCTACCAATAACAAAAAGGCCTCAAAACACTATCTGCAAGTCCTGTCAGATGGGAAAACAAATACGAACATCATTCAAAGTCAAAGATAAACTATCAAGCAGTAAGCCCTTGTAGCTATTTCATATGGATCTATGTGGGCCTTTCAGAATAGAAGCACCAAGAGGAGAACAATATTTCATGCTAGTAATAGATGACTACTCAAGATTAACATGGGTGAAATTTCTCAGATATAAGTCAGAATCATTTGAGAAACTCAAAACATTTAAGTCATTGGCAGAAAATCAAACAAGGTGTAAAATAAATTGCATAAGGTCAGACAGAGGAGGTTAATTTACATTAAACAAGTTTGGAGACCTATGTAAGGAATGTGGGATAAAGCAATAATATATTATTGCAGACACACCACAATAGAATGGAGTCACAGAGAGACAAATCAGGTATGTTCAACAAATAGCTAGAGCCATGATGCAAAAGAAACATTCCCCAAACCTATTGGGCAGAAGCAGTGTATACAGTAGTACACATTCTCAAAAAGGCACATCTTAGACAAAATTGTGATAAGACACCTTATGAACTGTGGCACAGGAAACCAGCAGCAATCAAACCTTTTGAAGTGTTCGGAAGTAAATGGTATATCAAAAATAATGATGAGAAGTTGGGAAAGTTTGATGCTCAATCGGATGAGGGAATATTATTGGGATATTCATCAAAAAGTAAAGGATGTGGTTGTTATAATAAAAGGTTGCATAAGATTGTGGAATGCATAGATGTAAAGGTTGATGAAGATCTACCCAATAAGAACAAGAACATGGATTTTATCAATCCTCCAAACCATCAACATCATATCAATAAGGAGAATGAAACACAAGATGAATAATTAGTAGATACTGAGACTCATCCAGAAGGACCTTCAAGATCCACTCAAAAAAATCACCTTGAAAATCAAATTATTGGAGATAAAAGTGGAGTACAAAAAAGGAGAAAAATAGCAAAAAATTGTGAGAGAGGTCATATAGCCATGTTGTCATAGATATAGCCAAAGAGCTTTGAGGAGGAAATTAAAGAAAAACATTAAATAGATGTTATGAATGAGGAATTAGACCAAATTGAGAAAAACGAGACTTGGGAACTAACACCAAGACTTATAGGAAAGAATATCATTGGTACAAATTGGGTTTTCAAAAATTAAGTGAATGAATAGGGTCAAGTTGTTAGAAACAAAGTCATACTTGTGTGTAAGGGATACTCGCAAATATAAGGACTTGATTATGAAGAAACCTTTGCACCAGTTGCGAGATTGGAGGAAATGAAGATGTTTTTGGCCTTTGCATCAAATGGATGTGAAATTTTCTTTCCTAAATGGTGATCTTGAGGAAGAAGTCTATATGGAACAACCTGAAGGTTTATCATTGACAAATGAGCCTAATTATGTATGCAGGTTAAAGAAAGCACAATATGGTCTTAAATCAGCACCACGAGCATGGTACTCTAGACTGGACAAGTACCTTCAAAATAGGGGTTCAAGGGAGGATGTGTTGATAATAATCTATACATTAAGGTGAATGGAGATGAATTGTTGGTTATAGTTGTCTACGTGGATGATATTATGTTTGGCAGAAATAAGCATCATCTAGTAGAATGTTTTGTTAAAGAGATGAAGACAAAGTTTGAAATGTCTATGGTCAGAGAACTTACCTTCTACCTAGGGATCCAGATCCTACAAAATCCTGGAGGCATATTCATTTCTCAAGAGAAATATCTAAGAGATATGTTGAAAATATTTCAAATGGAAGACTGTAAATCTGTATTAACCCCCATGAGTACCGGATGTAAACTATATGCAGATGATGAATCACTTGATGTGGATCAAAATAAATATAGATCTATTATAGGAAGTCTGTTATACCTAACATCTTCTCGACCGGATATAATGTTGGCAGTCGGATTAGTAGAAAGGTATCAATCAACAACCAAACAAAGTCATTTGTTAGTAGCAAAAAGAATATTTAGGTACTTGAAGGGGACTACAAACTATGGTCTATGGTATCCGAAAGGAAAGGATTTTACTTTGACAGCATACACAGACACATATTGGGTGAGTGTGGTTGACAAAAAAAATATGAGCGCTGGTGCATTCTGTTATCTCAAAATCAGGCCCTGGAAGGCTGCTGACCATGAAGACCTTAAGTAACTATTTCAGACCTACTTTAGGCTGAGGCTTAGCCTCCCCAACTAGAGAGGACTCTCTCAAAGGGTTAATGCTTTTTATTATAGTTAAGATGGCTAACTCTTGTGAAACAAATGTAAACAATATGAATGGTGGAAACACATTTAGCAACTATCCATTGGGCTTATGGAGTCAACATCATTTCAGTATAACAATAGTATTAACCTTACATAGAAGTCAGGGCATTCAGCATTCAACACATTCAGAACATACCAAAAGCATATGGGACCGCACAATCTATGAATGCATACAGGAAGTTAGAGCACTATAAGTGAATTCTAAGTGATTACACATTCATACCACTAAAAATATTAGGAAAATAACAATACCACATATTTTGAACATCAAATCCCTCATGAATCCTGAGAAGCAAAGCCAAACTTGTATTACCAAAACAGAGTATTACATAAGCCAAATATCAGAGTTTTGTCAATAATTTTCCCTCCCTTTGTACATTGCTCTTTCTCTTATTTATAGATCTCTTCTACCTGATTGAGATTCCTCCTCAAGCATAAGGGGAACTCGAAATCTACTTCTAATGACACCTATTCAACTTTTAACTGCCTATTAAATGTAACAAACTTTAACTAGACTTTTCAGAGATCTAAATCAAGTAGGATTCTAACACCATGTTATGTTAATAATAGCCTTGGTTACAATGGTTCTCGTTCCTTGACATCTGGTCCCTTTTTAGTTTGGCTGTAATGGATGTTTAAGGCTCCATACTGGTCTTCCATGCCACATCTTCTCCATTGTCTTGAAATATAGGAAATTACCCTTGCTCATCGGTCCTTACAATTTTCGAATCCACAGAAGCAGGTCCTTCATCTTTGGTTTTCCAAAATGTGACAGATGGCCACGTCCTTGATGTGATGTCCACTTCCTTTATATTCAAAAGAAAAAACTCCTTTAAGTTGTCTTGACATATTTTGAACCGTGATAAAGGTGCCCACTTTATGACAAAAATTTAAAGTTGGATCCGAATCCATATGTCTCCACCTGTCTTAACCTGGTTGATTGTTGCAGCTTCAGATGATGCTTTGTATATGTTCACCTTTAAAAATTCCCCGCTTATGTTTCAAAAATGGTTGATTAATATTGGATATTTAGCTTCAGCAGTTTCGTAGCGCGCTACGAAACTGCTGAGCTCTGGTCATCACCTTCAGTAGTTTCGTAGCGTGCTACGAAACTGCTGAGTTGTTTCAAAAATCACAGTTTCAACCCAAAACTTTGTTATTTGAGCACTTTTCTTGTTAAAACATTCTTGCAACTGTCTCAAGACCTTCAAAAATTGAATGGGAATGTTTGGAAAAATTATACCAAGCAAAATTTATCAAAACTTTGAAATAATCCCCTACTTGAAGTGCGTCCTCTTTATCGAGATCCTTTTTGCTGGTCTAATTGCGTCTTTAAGTATTCAACTTGTTTTCTCAGTACTTTGATCCCAGATCTGAGGTTTATATTGACTTTTCTAATGAATTGAGCTTCTTTTATTGCACGAGTAGTCCAGCTACGGAATTGAACATTAAAGTCAACCACTTCAAGGATTTTAAAAGTTTGATCTTCCCATCGAGCCTGCATTTGATTAAAATAAGCCTCCTTAGCTACAAATTTCCTAGCATCTTTCTTTAGTTTGGCAATCTCAAATTTGGCAGCTTCCAATTTCTTTTTCAAATTTCCCACACTACCTTCTTCTTGAGTGGCAACTGTCTTGCCTTTATCCTTACTTGAATGAAGTTGTATCTCCTCCCCTGTTTCATCTTCTCTTGGAGACACCTCCTATACCTGTTTGAACTTCCTTGTTATGGGTCTCCTGGGTTTGAAAACAAATTGCTTAGGTTGATCATCAAACTTAAATTTCTTTGAGGATTTGACTTTCTTAGCCTTCTCTTTTCCTGACTGTATCAAATTAGCTTGAACTAGTGGGGACTCCTCAATGTCAATTGCTTGCAATAAATCATTTAAATCTCCTTTTGAAACAGGACTTTCTTCAATAGCCATTGACTTACCCTTTTCTTTTGCTACATGGATTCTCATTCTTCTTCTTTGAACTCCTTCGCTTGTGCTTGGCTCATGTGCAGTTTCCTTATCCTGAATTTTCTCTTTAAGGGACTGCTGGGGTGTATCCTGAATAATCAGTGGCTTGGTGGATTCTTTTACTTGCTTTCTTGCCTTTAACTTTGAAAACCTTTTGGCTCTTGTTTCTGCTTGAGGACCTGTTGTTGAAAAATCTTTTGCAGCTAGAGGGATGAGACCGGTCTGGCTCTTGAAACCAGCCATGAATATGAATGTATCCCAATATTTGCCTACCCTTTTAAGTTCATGCAAGACAAGTAACTTAATCAGGCCATGGTGAAACAAAGAAGTTTCACAAGCCTCTTTTCTCAATTGTACCTTGTCACACATTTTACTCAAACTGCGGAATAAATAAAAAGGTAGACCAATAGATGCCTTCCCTGTAAAATGCAATAAAAGTTTGAAATGGTACGAATACACCTTGTTATATCTTCCTTCACAGGTCAGGTATTTCTGAATACAGGTGAGCAAATGTGCATAGGACTCTTTGACATAGCTCCTAGGAACATACTTGCTCAAATCCGAGTTAACGAATTCCTTCTTTAAAAACTCTTTGCATGGGTTCATGTCAAATTTGAAATTCTTGAACCAATTTTCTTGCCCTCTAGGAATCTCTGTGACTGTGGATATCATGTCTGGAGAGACCTGCAATTCCATCATACCAACCTTTGAGTTTAATCCTGTAAAATTCAATGCAAATTCTTTAGTCACTTGTGCATGACCCCCTTATAGCTTCTTACAGAAGTTCCAACATCCAGCTTGTTTAAATGCCTTCTCCACATCTTTGTTCTTCAATGTTATATCCAAACCTTCAGGCTCATTTCTCATACATTTGCCTGATCTCTGTTCTTTCCTTTCTACTGATCCCTCCATGAAATTTCAATGACCTGCAGGCAAGGAATGCTAGCGTTGTTCAACTTGTAAACTCTGCCTCTCTTGAATCTCTGCCTCGCCTGATTTTTTGCCTCGCTTGATTTATTGCCTCGCTTGATGACAATGTTTTTTTAATTTGAAATCTTGCAAATTATAGTTTTTTAAAATTGCAATCTTGCATATTTGTTACTCATGCAAGGCTTACAATCATCATTAAAACTTGTGCATAGGTGGCTTTCCTTGGAACTTGTATTCCGTGTGTATCAACGTATCTAATGGTTGTGATAATGGAGATGGGTGGTGGGACGTGATATGTGGAGTACATGAACTGACAAAGAATGACGCGGCCATAGATTAACTTAACGGATTTGACATTTGGGAAAGATTCACTTGGGGATGCACGAATCTCTGATTTCACAGCGCAGTCAGTTTAAATTTTGAATGATGCGCTGTGAAATCACCTAATAACGTATCGCATTGCGAAAAAACCTAATGGGATTTTGCGCTGCGAAACTTCTAAACAGAGTTAATGCACTGCGAAAACACTTTAGAAAGGTTACATGCGCTACGCAATTACCTAAAAGGCTTTGTGGTAGATAACAAAGTAACACATGACTATGAGATTGGTGATGAATGAAGGTGACCAGTGGTAGATAAGAATGCATGCTTGACTCATGACCTCCTAAGACTCAAACTCTAGGGAAAAAACGAAATCAACTTAGACTAACACTGACCTTTGTCATCAAGCTAGGATGAGAAATTTTGGCATTAGATTTCTTAAGTGATAACAGTGGCTCCACTTGGGATATTGTGCTCATGTAGTACACTAAGAACTCGCAGGTCCAGTGCTTTGTCCATTTTATGAAAACATAGATTTTCTTGACAAGCATCCCTTTCCATCTTCATGGGCCTTCACCTCGGGCTTGAGCTTTCTGTTCAGCTTGTCATTATTTGCAACAAAAGAAAAACTGATAAAACGGGTATATACAATGTTGTGAGAAACTGGCAGAATTTTAATCAATAGTAATGCTTTAGGAACCTACCATTGACAGGTCCTCCAGCATATGGCTTTCCATCAATCTCTTGCAGAATGTAAGTATTATTTCCATGAAAAGCAGAAATTTGATATGGCCCTTTCCACAAATTTTCGAATTTACCATGCTTACCTTTCTCTTCAATTCTAGCTTCCCATTTCAATACTTTATCATGGATCTGAAATGTAACTTCTTTGATCTTTTTATCAAATGCTCTCTTGATTCTATTTTGATTTTGTTGATGACTGTCAAACACCTCATTTCTTTTCTCCTGCAAAGCTATCAGCTGATTGATTGTTCTTTGTACAGCATTTGGTTCCTCCTCTAATCCTTGAATCAACTTCATCACAGGCACTCCAAGGGATGTCGGAAATATGGCTTCAGCACCATATACTAGCTCATATGGTGATGTTCCAATGGATCTCTTTGTACAAATCCGGTCAGCCCACAAAGCATACTTCAATTTCAAATGCCAAGCTTTCTTATTTTCTTGCAGCAGCTTATTGATGATTCTTTCAAGGCTCTTGTTTGATGATTCAGCAAGACCATTTCCTTGTGGATAATAAGCAGTGGAATTTCCAAGAGAAATGTGATACTGATGGCAAAAATTAATCATTTTCTTGGACTTAAAAGCTTGAGCATTGTCAGTTATAATCTTCATTGGGCAACCAAATCTTGGTAATATATTATTTTCTAAGAAGGAGATAATCACTGAATCATTTGCTTGCCTTGTGGGTACCGCTTCTATCCATTTTGTAAAGTAATCAGTGGCTGTGAGAATCCCCATTGCTGGAAAGGTGCTTCAACATATATAGGAACCAAGGGCAGTGGCATAAGCTTCCTCTTTCCTTCAAATACTTGACATTCATGACATGTAGCTACCTTTTTATAGATATCTTTGAACATATTGGCCAAAAGTAGCCAGCCCTCAAAATCTTGTTTGCAGTGGCTTTCCAATAGTGATGTCCTCCACAATCACCCTTATGAAATTCATCAATTACTTTATCAACTTCTTCTTCAATGAGGCAGTTTAACAATATCCCTCCTGCATCTTTCCAAAATAAATTTTGGTCATACACAAAATATCTTAGATATTTCAGTTTGACAAACAGGGTTTTGGATTTTGAAAGATTAGTAGGGGCTTTGTTATGCTGCAAAACGAATGCCACATCCTTGTACCATTCTGACAACAAAAATTTTTCATTTATTTGCACCAATTCCTCTTCATTTTCAAAAATTTCTAAGATCTCTGTACTCAAGTTAATATCAAGACAGTCCAAATTTGATTGTGTCATTGACCCTTTACCAAATTTTTGGGTTTAATCTCAATGTCATACTCTAACAATTTTGCTATCCACTTGCCCCTTTTTCCATCTAGATCAGCCTGTGTAAGAATATCTTTTATAACAACATTTGGGACATAGGCAACAATGTGAGAGTGCAAAACATAAATTCTGAAATCCTTTATTGCTTTCACCAAGGCATAGGCTTGCTTCTCTAGGATGTTATATTTCAATTCAGCATTTGCTAATGTCTTACTAAAGAAAGAAATAGGTTGTTCAGTACCTTGACTTCCCTTTTGCAGTAGAACTCCAGCAATTGTGTCTTCAAAAGAAAATGTAAAAATAAGGAATTCCTTGGTAAAATCTGGGATGATAAGTACTGGTGCTTGTGTGAGCGCCTCCTTGATCTCTTCAAATGATTTCTTTGCTTCAGTTGTCCACTTGAAATCCACTCCCTTTTTTAACATCTTTGTTATGCTCTTGACAACTTCAGCAAAATTAGGAATGAATCTTCTAACAAAGTTAACCTTTCCAAGGAAGGATTGAATCTCTTTCCTACTTCTTGGTAGATATAATTTTTGAATTTCACTAACTCTATTAGGATCAATCCTAATTCCTTCTTCAGAAATAATATGACCAAGAAGTTTGCCAGAGGTTAAAGCAAAAATACTTTTGGTCAAATTAAGAGAAATACCAAACCTTCTACAATTCAGCAGGACTTTTTCAAGGTGCTTCAAATGATCTTCTTCTCTCTTTGAATAAACTGTGATGTCATCAAGATAGACCACCACTGATTTGTCTTTTTCTTCAGCAAAAGCAATATCCATTGCCCTCTGGAAAGTGGCTCCTGCATTCATGAGACCAAATGCCATCTTGGCATACATGAATTTTCCCCACGGCGTTGTGAAGGTCGTTTTCTCTTGATCATCTGGATGAACAAGAATCTGATTTTACCCTGAGAAACCATCAAGCATAGACATCCTTTGTGAACCAACAATATTTTGCAAAATCAAATCCATTTTGGGAGGAGGATAATTATCTTTCAATGAAGCCTTATTCAGATTTCTGAAGTCTATACAAATCCTGATTTATCCATTCTTTTTCCTGACTGGGACCAAATTAGCAAGCCAATTTGAGAATCTGATTGGAACAATAATCTTAGCATTAAAGAGTTTTTTCACTTCCTTTCAATCAATGGCATAAGAAGAGGATTAATTCTTCTTAACTTCTGCTTGAAAGGCTTTTCATTCTCCTTAATAGGAATGTTATGTTGTATAATTGAGGAGTCATATTGTTTCAAGTCAGTATAGCTCCATGCAAAAACATCAATGAACCTTTTCATCATCTCAACATATTTAGTCTTCATATCAGCTAAAAGAAATTTCGAAATCTTGACTATCTTAGGCACAACTGAGTCTCCTAAATTGCAACTTTCCACCTCTTCTTCATTATCTTGTGATTTTGGTGCTTTGAATACATCGTTTTGATAAAATAATTTCTCAAGGGGAATGAGTGTGGAGCGTTTGAAAGGTATGCTTTTTGAATGGTAATCTAGTGGTTTTCTAATAAGTTTCCTAACCTTTTCTGCATTCAAAGTCTAAAGAATAAAAGGATTTTGATAAATTGTGTGGAAATGGACAAACGAAGCTCAATCACCAATAATCGATGTTTTCTATGCAGAAGGACGCGGAAACAGGGGATCATCAAGCAGAAACAGGAAGCAAAAGGAAAGCAACTGCTGTCCCCTCGCTAGGAACCCGGATGCGGACGCGATCAAGCAAAATTAGAACCGAATGATCCAGGGAAAAGAACGTGGACGCCAAGACGGAGAACGTAAGAAAGGAATGAGAAGAACTGAACGATTAGCGAATTCCTCAGGATCTCTGATCCTGAGGGATCGCTGCTTTAGCTTATCTTTTGTATCTAGATATCTCCGTCATTTCTGTTATATAAAGATACCACGCCATTGAGCGAGGGAGGAGAAGAAAAATATATTGTAATTAGACGGTTTGGAACAGCTCTGAGCATTAAGTTTTGCTGAGAATTGATCTTGTGTATCTTTGTTAATGCAATCAATATAAAGAACTTTGTGTTCACTTTGCCTCTGCATCTGAAGTAATTTCAAGCGGTGTACCATTGGTAGCCAAGGGCCCAGCTCCGACAGTCACTCGCTGTTGTATCATATGGTGATTAGTGTGGTTTGATTATTTCCTTTGTTCCAGCAATCTGATATATCTTTTACATGATAGACTATGCTCTTCAGTTAATTTCTGAATCTGAATAAGTTTCTTCATTCATGTCTCGGTATTATTTAAAGTGAATTTCTCTGACTTGCATCCCGGTATTGGTATGACTGGTATCATTGTTGGATTCATATAGAATACGTGTTCACGAGATTTGAAGATAATATTACTCTGTTCAGAAATAGTCACGTCATACATTACTCTCAGATTGTTGTAATAGCTTAGAATGTGTGCATCTGTTTAAGATTGCTGTTCCATTGCGTTTGTTGTTCCAATTGAGTTAGCTGTTCCATATGATTGACGTTTCCTGTTTGTTGTTCCATTTATTTATGCTGTTCCATTTACCTATGTTGTTCCATTTAATTCCTGCTGTTCCATTTCATAATTGTTGTTCCATTTACTTTTGCTTATTTGCTTTTGTTACTTTTGAGTGATAGCAGGCCTAAGACTGTTGTGAGCCAGCAAGACGCTGCCTGACTCCCAGATCCGTAAGCCTCTGCTTTGGTTTTCTTCTTTATCAGTTTCTAAAGGGAAGGGTTATTGGTTCTGTACCCTTGACTGATCAGATTGATTTGTGTGATTTTATCCTTGAGTTGATTCAGTTATAGTTTAGTATCTATTTCCTTTCAATTCATTAGAGCACTATACTACCGAGCATTACTTGGGCAAAACAGCTTCGGATTGAGTTACTCTTTGAAAGAACTAAACGATCCCGGATTGACTTAATAATGTGGAATAATTGGTGGTGTGAGAGACCCTAGTTATAGGCCTACATTTTGGCGCCGTTGCCGGGGAAGGGTAATAGCCATTTGTCCTTTATAAGTAGTGCGCAAATCTGCTAGGAGGGAGTTGGATTTTAAAAACGAAAGGTAAGAACCTGCGTGCGGAGCATGTAAAAGCCCTGCTCCACCGTCCGCCCTCTCAGCAGAATTGCTGGTTGATAGGATTTGATAGTTTTTCTAGAGTGTATGACTAAGAAGAAAGAGATAGAAAAGAATATCAAACCCCCAGTTAAAGCCAAAGGGCCGGTGACCCTTGGTAGAACAACCTTTATAGACGAAATCTATAAGAAAACTGAATCTCAGCCGTCGGTAGGTTTTAAAAGAGATAATTCTAAGCATCCTACCAGTTCCCTTCAGGCTACAACATCACCATCTGGAGCCTTTGCTGAGATCCACAGCCAGACTAATGAACAGGACTATCAAGAAATTGAAAATTCTGTGACAGAAAGGCTGAAAGAAGGGAACTTAAGTAACCTTTGTGAAGGAGAAGGGGAAACAGGGGAAATAAAGGAACGAAGGTCTCCTTCTAGGGTAATTCAGCTGTTAAACAGTCCAGATAAGGAGAGTGCAGCTAGAATTGATATTGAGGGCACTCCATTCCCTCAAACAGAAATTCTAGTTGTAGAAATTTTAGATAAGGGAAGTGTCGTTAAACCAACCCCTGCCAAGTCTGTTCCTCCCCAACCTAGGAACACCCTCCTAGAAATCCCGGAAGGATATTGGCACGTATTTGATCCCATGGCGCAAAATCAACCAAATACCAAAACCACTACCTTACAGTACCCTATAGTAGACTTTACGGTGAATGCACCGATGAAGGCAATTCCGCTCCAACACATCCCAACATTTCATGGCCTCACATCAGAGGACCCTGATGCATTCTTATTCGAGTATGATGTGTTATGCAGGGGGTACAATTACACCACTGACCCCCAAAAACTCAAGCTGTTCCCCTCTACTTTGAAAGGGGCAGCTCTGAGATGGTTCATGGGTTTAGGTGGTGGAGTCATAAACAACTGGGAAGAGATGAAAGAAGCCTTTCTAAAAAAATACCAGGATTACTGTAGGTCAAGGGAACTAAAGGATGAGATTTTCCAAATGACGGCCAAACCAAATGAAACCTTAGAAGAATATGTGGAACGCTTCCAATACAACTTACAAAGATCCCCCTACGCCTCATTACCTCTGCCTGACAATGTGCTAAAAACCGCATTAATTAGAGATATGAAAGAACCATGGATTGAGACATTGAATATCATGGGAAAAGGGGATATTTACCAAGAAAACTTTGCTGATATTATTAAGTTATGCATCAGGAGTTCAAGGGGTAGCACAAGAGTGAAACCAATAGAATATGACCAGTTTATTAGAGATGATAAAATTCCAACAGATGGTGTAACACGTGTAGAGCTTGGGAATTTATTAGAAAATTTCAAAACTGACATTTTAGGGACATTAACTACACAGCTTGATATTGTGCAGGCCAGACAAAAGCAGATGGAGGCAGAGCAAAATCTGGCAATCTTTTGCCCCCGATGCAGAAAAAAACACAGCCACAAGGAATGTCCACTAAATTCAGTCCAAGCATGTGGTATCTGCACAAAGGATCATCCTACTGAAAGCTGCCCCTCACTCCCTTGATTGAAGGCAATATACAAAGAAGCAGAAGAGGAACCAGAGCCTGCATACTTTGTTAACCAGCGTCGCCAATGGCAACCTAAGCAACCAGGTATGTTTTCAGACCC
>APFE031464503.1:57701-143341 GCA_000404065.3 Pinus taeda | reverse complement strand
ATATAAATGGTCTATAGAGTGCTTCTATAATACATTGGAGTAATTTGGTTAATTTTAAAATGAAACCTTGACCGGTGCATACTCACTTCCTTTGGTTTTGAGTATGTAATGTCTTAAAATTACATTGAATCATTCCCATACCAAAAATATTGTATAACTAATTAATTATTGAAATTTATATAACTTTACCTAGAAAGTAGGGCTTTGAAACGATCATGACCTCTTATAACATCTTTTTCAAACGGTCATTACAAAAAAAACAAAATAATATGTAGTTGATTTGAACTTGACTAAGAGTGTTTGTTTTGAAGTCGAATACAATAGGAAAATAAAGTGGGCAAAACCGTTTATATTTTCTGAAATATTTGTTTATGAGAAGACTTTATTTCTGGGGATTATTTTCTTTATTTAGAGGTATCACCACATTGGACTCTAGTTCGTAAAGTAACGACAACTCTGCTCATAATATTTTCGCTGCAAGGGGGTCCAGGGGGTGGCTAAAAATAGATGTAAAATTGCCTTGTAAAATGTTGTAATTTTGTAGTCAATCTGGGTCGTTCATTAGGCAGATATGTGAGAGTAGAAGTTATTTTTAATTTAGGGTTTTTTTTCCTTAGAAGACAACCCCTCGCTATATATGAGGAAATTGTATTGCATCTATGTAGATCTGTATTTTGAGTGAGAAAGAGAGAGGAGATTTTGTGAAAGAGAAGTGGGAATTACAGTGGATCTGCTGTAGGTTGTATCTCGGTTGTATCTCTTCATTTTGCTGGATAATATAAAAGGAAGGATTGGTTGTTTCTCTGTGGACATAGCCCAAATTGGGTGAACCATGTATATCTGTGTCTCTCTTATTTTTATGTGTTTTCTATGTTTATATTTCAGCAATACATTTTATGTATTCCATTGCTCTGTAATATATAATTTTCTAACAAAATGAAGTTGGATTTGATGAGGTTGGGAACTATTTATTTTCACATAAATAGCATCTCACTAGTATTAAATAATAGATAAATAATTTATCAATACCAACACAAAACATCAATGGGCTCATTCAAGTACATGAAACTACCTTTATTTCCAGCTATGATATCTTTGAAAATTTTAATTGTTGATATGTTGTTTATGTTTGGTGCATTTTGTTGATTTTTGAGTTTTGTTTTGTTTTGGTCAAATATTATATTAGTCAATTGAATGCTTTTAGTTCTTAATTCATGCTTAGATTCATAGATCTAGTTTTATAATTGCTATTGTTTTCTTTATATATTTTGTGGTTTGAAGAAAGTTGCTTTTATTTCCTTTCACTTGGTCACATGACTTTAGCATCTTCACTTTTAGAATCTAGTAGACTACTATGCTTATTTTATATTTCCTTGGAAATTATTTATTTATATTTGGAAAGGGAAACTTCCCATGGGTAGACAAGCGAAGAGAAAAATGGTTTATGTACTATGTTCTTGTGCATTCATCGTAGGATACCTATTTGCATGAGACTGACATTCTTTTGTATAGAGTCTTGTTAGTCAATTTTTGGCCATGATTTCAAGTCTTTTATGTACTAACTTGTTTTGGTCCCCACATTTCCTTAGGACCATTAAGGGATGAGATAACATGAGTGAGTCCAACTCATGCCCCAAATCTAATTTTAACCTATTGATGTAAGTCTTTTATTACCACTTCTTAGAACTAACAAAATTCTACCATAACATAACCCAACTTGAAGACAACACTTCTCATCTTCCTTTTACACAAATTCTCATTAGATATCCCTATTATACTTTCCCAAGACCAACGTCCCTTATTGGTAGGTCTATCCACCATACCATTCATTGCACAATAGACACACAGTAGTAACTATCACATTCTATAAATCTCTCTAGTCTGAGTCATTGGTGTCCCTGTCACACTCAACCAATATAGTCTTTTAGGTCTATTTTTTGTCATATCTTTATTTTTGGTTATTTTGTGTCTTTAAATTTAGCACCATGTTGTATTTCAACATTTTTAGGTAATGGGAAATGGTTACTTTAACACAACACTACGAACTCATGTGTAAACATAATTATTAATTACAAGAATGTGGCATTCAAAATTGCAAAAGGAGCTAGTGATTTTTATTTGTTGTATGAAGGATGATTGAACTCGAATTGAATTGTTTCCTATCTAGTAGTGTTCATATTTAATATTTAGTGTCTTACATGATCATGTTATAGTTTTTAAATGTTCATTTTTCGTGAGGGATATATTTTTGTTGGGATATCAAAAGGATTTTATGAGGGGTCTAAGTGGTTAGGTTTTAATATTTATAAAGTGTCCGATTTTATATTGGTACTGGAAACAACGATGGCTTTGATCTTTGACCAGAAATGAATTCGATTTGATGAAGTTGTGACCTATTTCCTATCACATAGATAATGTCCTAGTATTATATGATAAATAACTAATTTAATAATTCTAATGCTAAGAAACAATGGGCGTATTCAAGTATACGAAATTACATTGATGTCCAGCTCTGATATCTTGGAAAAATTTAATGGTTTGTTATTTTCTTTAGAGGATTTTGTTGAGTTTGAAATTTTTGGTTTGTTTTGGTCAAAGATTTTGTTAGTCCCTTGAATTATTATAGTTCCTATTTCATGCATGTATCCATAGAACTAGTTTTATTATTATAATTATTATTATTTTCTTTATATATTTGGTGGTTGGAGGAAATATATTTTATTTCCTTTCACTTTGTGGCATGATTTTAACATATTCACCTTTTAGGATATAGTAAAATATTATTCTTATTTTCTATTTTATTTGAAAATAATTATTGATATTTGAAAAGGGAAATAATCCCTCGGTAGTTAATCGAAGATAAAAACAATCTATATATTAGGTTCTTGCGCATTCCTCATAGGAGATGTATTGGCATGAGACTGACATTACTCTTATGCAATTACACTTTTGATTCCAAGGCAGAGCTGAGGTTGTTGACCCTGGAAGAAGAGTTGCAGCGGATCATAATGCAAAGGAGATTATAATGGTGTTTTAACCAACAATTGACCGTGCTACTAATGGTGGTGGAACCAAAGGTCCTTGCTCATTTCCTTCCATAACGTTTTATTATATATGTTTTATTCTTGTGGGTGGTTAAAGAAGGGCAACTTAACTCGTGTTTCAAGACTATTGTTGTCATCCATATGCATTGAAAAATTGGTCTCATGACATAAATTGGGGTTTGATATGCATCTTAAAGTTGAGGGATCAATCAATGCATCGTTACAAAAATATACATGCACAAATACAAAGATTTGATGAGTCATCCAACCTTCATCTCTGGCTATGAAATGCAATGCACCTCACTTTTCATTCAATTTTGTAGAACATGGGCACTCGACTGTAATGCATTTTATTTTTCCTTTTCCATTTTCTATTATTTAGGATTTTGTTTTTCTATTGGCTTGTATTACTTTTCTTTCATAATTTTCTGATGCCAAGGCTTAATATTTCAAAAAAGAAAAGTGATGAAGGAGTTAATGGTTTCATTATAGAATATCTCTTCATATTTCTTAGGGAGATAGGGTCAACATAGATATGTGATGTGAAAAGACAGAATAGTACTTTGTTTTAGATTTCATTTTTTTTATAGTTAGAAAATCCCTTAATGTATCCCCACTGCTATCCCCTATACTGTCAAAGATATTTTCCATTGCCTTTAGTTATGTATGAAGATAGAGGCCAGCCTTATTATGTCCTACGATCTTGCAACCACGTATGACTCAGAGGTGTTAACACCCAGGTTGTTCCCTATGACTCCCCAAGGGAATACGGCCGGGGTAACCACTAACCAATCTTTGGACTACAGCTTCTAGCCCAGCTGCAATCAGAGAGGGCTCTCTCTATAAGGTTTGTCTCTGTTCTGTGGGGATATTAGGCTAGTTATGAAGTAAAGGATTTTTGGTTTATGTTTGGTTGGAAGGATGTCTTTCTGTACCTAAAGTAGAGATCTGCAGATAAAGTTACTCCATTGGGCAATGGAGTCTGTGGCTACTGGTTTCTTGAGATCTTGAGTTTGAGCAGCTGAAATTACAGGGCCATTTATATATTTCATGAAACAAACTTGAAATTGTGATGATGGAGTGTAAACAACCAGTGAAAAGCAATTAAGAATTTTCCACTAAGCTGAGGTGTGAGAAAGGGATGTATTCCTCAGGAGAAAACTTGAATTCCTGAAACAATAATCACCGTGAATATATAGTGTGAAAGGGTAGCAATTTAAGAATTACGCTTTCATTACTATAACTGAAGAAAAACATTCAAAATAGCTTAGATTGAGTTCAGGGTAATCTGTGATTAAGTCCTCGAACTATTCTTTTTCCTTGCTATTAACTGTAAAACACAGGAAACATGAAAGAGATATGAAAGATAACAAACACATAACAAAGAGTTATAAGAGAAACTTATTGTGCCATGAGATACGCAGGAATCTTGCAACTTTCAGCTAAACACCAGAAGAAATCAAACAACATAGAGCTTTGGAAATTCCATCATCTTTTGTATTACTTCTCTGAGAGTTACAACAAAAGAACAATAGAATAGGTATGAACAATATCTGACATCCAACGCCCAACCCCTGCTAACTTATGTGAGGGGGAATATATAGAAGTGTTTCATACAAAATATCTCAGGCATTGAGTCATCTGAGAGATAAATATCTTCTTTAACTCGTACAGGAAAAGTAGATGAGAAGTTATTACAATTGTTAATACAATATAAATGCTCTTTACTCCTGTCAGATATTTTGACCTTTGGAGCTCACTCAGTCGGTTGAGCGCTTTGTTATAACTGCTGAATGACGTGTCTGTGAAGCTCTGTCCTCCTGTAGCTTTTTGGCCCTGTCACCTGTGACTGTCAGTGATGCTGTGGTGGCCGAATGTTTGTGCTGAGTTGGCTCAGCCTTCCCTGCATACCTGCTGATGTATCCTTTCTTTCCTGTGTATGAAAATTTTAAATATTTCAAAAAAGAAAAACATAATTACTGGCTTTGATTTAACAATAATTGTATTAAATTATTCCACACTTCCTGTGTAGGCAACTGATGCCTCAAAATTGACCCCATGGTTTCATCTGCCTCTGTATACTTGTAAAAATGGGGAGGCTCATCAAACAAGTGAGTAATTTCATTCATAATGAAAAATAAGCTCTCCACCCTGTTGAAAAGGGTTTGTCCTGTTGCTGACCCTGTTTCTGCTAATGTGCTAGCTGTCTCTACAATCTGATTGCCAGCAAAAGTGTTGACTCTCTTGGCATATTTTTCATGTGAGAGTAGCCTTCCTGATGGCTCCAACAAGCTAGGAAGACCCCTATTTTGTAATGCCATGAACCTGTCCTAAAACTTGTTGATATCTGCCTGCATATCCTGGCTTCTTCTTTCCAGGGTCTGAACCAGGTTTCTTAGTGTCAGGACTCTTTTGATCATTGAAATGGTCTCGGTCCTGTTGCCAATTCCCATTTTGATCAGCTGGGAGCTTGTCCTGTAGTTCATCACATTTATCATTTTGGTGGCGATCTCAGGCATGTTGCCTAGAGATGCCCTTGCCCTTTGGATTTCTCTATGTGCTTTTCCAATGAGCGCCATTTGCTCATGGATGGCCTCAATGTACTCCCACTAGTCTGTGATGGACTGGCCAATATTGGCCCATAGGATCCTTTTGAGCTCAGATGTCACCTTGTCCAGTGTGAGCTCCTTTTCTAACTCAGTTATTCTCTTTTTGAGAGCCTTTACCTCTCTTTCTCTTTCAGCCACATTCTGCTTGGACTTGTCATATTTCTCATTGATTTTAGCCAGAGTGTCTTTGGCCTGATTCAACTCTAACATTTGAGACTCCAAGGCTTGAATCTCATTTCTCAGCTTCTGCATGTCAAGGCTTTCAGCCTGCTCTGTTGTAGGTGCTGAGGTGGACGGTGCTGCCTGTTGTGTCTGCTGACTTGGAGGGGCAGTGGTTTGAGGAGCTTCCTCCAGATTTATTGTTTCTGGAGGAGGTTGTGAGGTTTGTCCTGCCTCCTTTTGCTGCAATGCTGCCTGAAGGGTAGCCTCTGATTCCTGCAGCTTCTCTTGTGTGTGGATGAGCTCTTTATATAATGTAACCAGCATAGCAGCTGCATCCTTGTCTTGCCTGAACTGGGCAATCTCTTTTGTTTGAGGATGAAGAGTTGCTGGGATTTTTATCATTTTTCTTAGTGCTGCCATATCAGCATCCCTCAGCTTTAGAATCTCCTGTACTGCCTTGACATCTTTAGGATCATGTCCAAGCTCTATTATGATTTCCTATAGAGCTTTGATCCTGTTGTCCTTTGCGTGAGAGGAAGCCTTTTCCAGCTCAAGTTGCGCAGTGGTGTTATTTAGGCTATTTTGTAGCCTATAGTTCACCAAGGTCTTGTCTGCCAAGGTGTCATACACCATCTCACCCATTTGTTTATGCAATTCAATTTGATCCATTGTGTGGATGTCCTTGGCCAGGACCTCAAGGTTGGTCCTGATATAATCGGCAGCTGACTGTGGTTGCTGCACTGCTGGTGTAAAATCGATCATTATCATTTTACCCTCATGTGCATCATATGCAGACATGAGTCTTTGCTGGTTAGTGGGAGCCATTTTTAATAAATGATTATATAATTGCAGCCTTAAGGGTTCATTTCTCTTTTTGATGTCCTTAAATTGTTGCTTGATGCTTTTCTCACCTTCCCTCTATTGGCCTGAGGAGCTAAATTCTCCTCCTGATGCCCTTTCTTGTTCTTGCTGGAAGGAACTAGCTGAGGCCTCCATGCTGGGCAGGCCTGTACCTGAAGTCTGCCTTATTGGCATTTCTTCTTCAGAGAAAGGGTTTAACCTTTGCCTCCTCTCCCCTTGAGTTGGTGAGGTAGTAAGGGGAGTCTCTCTGTCCCTTTTCCTATTTACGTCCTCTCTTTGTGGGGTTTGGAGGACAGAAGAATCAATTCTTGAGTCTTGCCTGGGAGGTGCCATTTGTTTTGGTTGCTGCTCTGTGGCCATTGGGGCCTCTGCTGTTTGCTCTCCTTGCCTTGGCTGCTCCTTTTGTGGCTGTTGTACCTGTTCTTGTTCCATCTATGTCTCCTTGCCTTTGCTGTGAGCTTGACTTGTAGTTTGGACTGCCTCGTGATGTGCTGTGGAGGATGAGGCAACTGCTCTTGCTTGAGGCCTTGGCAGAGAGAATACCTATGCAGGAAGTTCCAAGTCAGCCATCTTAAGCAGATTTCTTCTTGCTCTCTCATTCAATTCTTCTTGTGTGATAGGTTCCTATAGTGTGCCTCTTTTCCATTTTGGTTGATTAGCATATTTTTCAATGTGAGGCAACCTTACATGATCATAACTAGAGAGCCTATATTTGACCCTTCTTAATGATATGGAGTGATTGGGGTCATAATTTTTCCAGAGGAAACTGGTCTTTAGGCCAAGGCCTTCTAGCTTTCTATCAGCCTCTTTCCAGCCTTCCTCCCTTTTGTTCAAAACAGGGTGGCCCAATTGATTTTTCACTTACAGCTGTGCCTTCTTGCCCTTGCCTGAGAAGTGTATCATATCAGCATTCCCAAATTGCCTGAAGTATTCAAGGGAAAATAGTCTCATGGGCACATACTTTCACAATCTATATGGGGGTAACTCACAACCATATATTCTGATTACGGTGTAGTTTTGGTAAAAGTACCAATCCCCAATGTTGTACATTTTTGACAACTGTAGGATTCTCTGCATCTCATCAGTCAGTCTTGGAGGAGGCGAGCTTAGGAACAGAGACATGGCTCGGTGGATGAAGAGGTCTATAAATTCATAGCAAGTGTATGGAGAGTAGGCTCTGCAATGAAAAACTGAGCTCCAGTACACTACTGACCTTGGATTACCTTGTGCATCCATTCTTTTGACAATGAAGGAGAACTTCTCATGCTGATAATATAGAATTAAGTGGTAGATGTAGGAGGTGTATCTGAACACCTTCTCTCTCGACAGGTTCATGAACTGCTCATGCATCTTATCTGATATGTAGGTGGCATAGTCATAACAAATTGGAGTTTTGCCAGGGGAAAACATAGTCATCATCACCAGTACAATTTCATCAATATATTCAACTGATTTGTACCCCAAGATGGAACTGATCATATCTGCAAGATCTACACCCAGTTGGTTGAGGTAGCCAGCAAAAATAGGAGGGTATTGCACAGTGTCAGAGTTAATAAACAATTGGTTCAACTTTGTTACCTGAGCATCTGTCAGCATCTTAGCTCCTTGTTTTATCAGATCCAACAAAGACAAGCGAACCAATTTCTTCTGAGTCTTAAATTGCAGCATCTCTCTAATGGCCTCAGGGGTCATGTAGAATACAACTGAGCCTGAAGGGTCAAGCATAGATCTTTGAGTGGGATCATAGCATACAACACATAGATGAATCAGGTCAGGGAATTGGTTGACCTGAGGGAGCCTGAAAATTCGGAGGAAGGAATCCCAAATGCCCAATATATCTGTCCTATCTTCATGTTTGGCCTTCAGTTCATTTAGCAGGTGGAGGTGGAACTTGCTGTGTGTTAAGGAATCCTCTGAGATTTGGTAATCCAGGTCTGCTAAATCTTGCCACTCCAATTCTCTCTTAGGGGCATTCAAAGGAGCAACATTGAGGGCCACAGGTGCAACTGGAGTCTCCATGGTTACTTAAACTCTGTTTTGAATGTAGACTGATGTTACTAGACTGGGCAACAGAAAAAGAGTATTGCCTGGGTGAAGAGGTGAATTGAGAAATGAAGGATGACAGGGTAATCTTGCAGCAATTGAAATACTGCACACAGTTACTTGAGGAGGTGAATACTTGTCTTTGGCAGACTCTTCCTAATAATTGGGTGCAGGTACCAGGTTTCCTGTTCACGACTACGTGAACAAAAATGCAGGTTTTCAATGAAAGTTTTGTTTAAAATAGGCCCGGCTAATGAATTTCGACCGTTCAATTTCCAAATGGGAACTGGGTGCAAGGAATTCACCAGTGAATTATGGGTTTACAGTGCCTTAAGTGAGTTCTTAGTTATTGCAGACAAAAACCAGGCTTAAAGAAGACTTGTAGGGATAAATACCTGGTAAATCGATGGTCCGGGTCACGAATGTAGGTGGGTAGGCACGCCGAAGGTCTCCAGGTCGATTTGAGCAGGTTGGTGCAATTTTGGACGTAAAATGCATGCAAAGGGCGCAACAACAGTTTTTGCAAAAAGTGCAAAAAAAACGAGAAAAATTGACAAAATATGGCTTTTTTGGGACATTCGCGCCTTTTTCGGGTGACGTTTGCATGACCTCATCGGGTGGGTCAGGGTCGGATGATGTCAGCATGACGTCATCAGGTGTCGTGGCAGCCTATGAGTGGTCCACGGGGATGGTGAGGTGGCAAACAGGTGGAGCAATAGTGGACGGGGGTTGCGGACGCGGTGATGACGCGGGCAGTGACGCGATGCTGACACTGGCAGGCGGATTTGATGGACAACCGGAAACCACGGCGGTATCATATCAGACCGCTTATGCAACAGAAAGGAATCTGTCAAAGGGGGCTCCGATACGATTTGGGGGCGACGCGTGGACCAGGCCTGACGTCAGCCTCTGATAGATATCGGACGATATCTTTCGGACATCGGGGCCAGTCCGATATCCGCGTCAACCGTCGGATAAAAAGTGCTTGATCGGACGGTCGACGGGCCATTAAACAGTGCAGATGATACGGCGTCGGGCGGACAATAAGCAATTGTTTTTGACGGGATTTGTGCCCGGCGGGGCCCTTGGAATTATTAATGAATTTTCATGGTTTCTAATGTATTTCTTTACCAAGTCATGTATAGCCGAAAACTTTTAGGATAAGGTGGAAAACTATGGTTTTTTCCATGTATTTTGCAAAATCGCGCATGACTTTAAGACTTAGGCTAAGTGGGTTTTTAATGCAATTTCATATAAAAGCGCAAATGGGTCCCGACCTTAGGATAAGGAGGACAAAGTGGGTTTTTCATGCATTTTTCCTTTTGAGCGGGTCTAAGGGTGCAAAAAGGGTTTTTTCAAGGTTTCTTAGGCAAAATGAAGGGTTGGCTAAGTAGATGAGTTTCTGAAGGTGGAAAAGAGGTTAGGCTTGGTTCTCAAACTAACCAGATGTCAATTTGATTCCCTGGTAGTGAATCATATGGCTATAATGCCAAGGAGGGGGTATTTATAGAATGCTTAGGTTTTATACACCATGGTGTTATAATAGTAGGGAAAGTGTGACATAGGGGGTTAGATAATAGAAGTTAAAGGTTAATATGTAGGGAGAAGGTGTATGAGGAGTGATATTACTAAGTTTACTTGAAAACAACTTAGTATTAGGGAGTAGATCAAAATGAAAAGAATTTTGCACAAGAAATGTGGCTCTTAAAGGCAACAAGGACCAACATAAAACCTTGAATTCTATCATAACCACAACTGGTGAAGGGGTGTTAGTAAAGAGCGATAAATCAGGAAAAGGGAAGTTAGACATGCTCCATTGTGTTATTTTCCTTGTATCGATCAGCAATATTTAGTTTGGAAGGAATACCACTTCTGCAACCCCATCTACCTACCCATCTATTTGCCTAGCATTTTTTGTTTCTTCTTGGAGGGTGCACTTGGACTTGCAGACCCTTATGTGCCTTTTTCTTTCCATTAGCTTTTTCTTTTGATTACCTATCTAGTACTATCCTTATTTCTTCCAAGGCCCCAGATTAATCAGTTGGGAACCTTAGCTTCTCTGCCTAACTACTGATGTGCCAAGATTAAACAGTTTGGACAGACTTCTTTCTCTATTCTACAATAGAAAATGAAACATGGCATGATCCAGATTAGACGCTTGGACCATCCATCAAAATTTAATAAACATGAAGGCATGTACACACCTTGCCTTTCCTTGGAAATATGGGATCTTTGTATCAGCAAAGCAGAGCATATTTGGCATTTGAATTTGCCCATCATGAAATATGAAACCTATTGGTATAGGTATCCAACAAGAGGAACATTGACCATATACATGACCTAATATTTTGCAACCGTGTGCAACTCAAATGAACATTAACCATTCTATGACAACAATTTGAAGTTATTTTCAAGCATGTTCACAAGGTACACGATATTTTTCCTTAATCCTTCATCCTTCAACAAATCAAGAATATATATTTTAATTTTTACATGTTTATAAACTTGATAGGACCATTTATATCCTGGTGGTATAATAGAGGATCACCATGAAGTTGGCCTATATTAATTTGTATAGTTGGTTCTTGTATTGTTAAAACTTTGGAGCATAATATATAAATTTTCCTTTTGGCGGGCTTCAAGGTTGTTGAAACCCGAGAAACTATCTACTGTAGGAGAAACCTACAAGAGAATGGTTGTGTCATAGTTGTGGTTGTGCCCCCTTGATGATTGTGTCTTGCCCCCTGATGATTGTGTCTTATGAATATGTGAAAGGAAAAGCCTTAGTCTAGGTTGAGAAACCTATGTCATGTCAAAGGAAAGGCCTTATTCTAGGTTGAGAAACCTATGTTATTTCAAAGGAAATGCCTTAGTCTAGGCTAAGACACCTATGATGCTAATCCTACATATTCGGGGCAAGTTTTGAAATCCACATGTAAAAATGTTGACAAGCTTCCTTGCTTGAGGCATGAAAAAAAATATATTTGGTGTAAGATGATCCCTATGGAGTAGGCTTTTCTATCCTTTTACTATAGGAAAATAATGAAAGAATGATGGTAGATTGACCCTAGGGCCCAATTGTCCTTTCTCCTTATCAAATTTTTGCCTTGGAATGTTCATTGTCTTGTTGACCTATGGAATGGAAATATGGTTAGGAGAAATAAAAATATATTTAGAGTTGTGATTGGGAAAGTGTGATCGAAATGACCTAGGGAGAGGAAATATGGTTAGGAGAAGTAAAAATATATTTAAACTCATGATTGGGAAAGTGTGATCAAAATGTTGATAGAAGAATGGAGTTCTATTACCTCTGGTTTTACATTGTGAAATTTTTGATAGAAGGTCAATAGAGTTCTCATAAGGTAGATTAGAGTTTATTTGTATTTGATAATTTGGTTTCAGAGCCCACTCTTTTAGGCCATCTGTGGCCAGCAACTTAACTTCATAATGGTGTGGTACTAAATTCAACGAAGTTTTAGAGACGGGAGGGTAAAATAGCATACAAATACGAACTTCTATACTTTTATTTTGGTTTTTCTTGTTATTTAAAATTGCAATTTTTGTAATTAACCTGCCAATAATGACATATGGTATTTAGAGGCTTGTATGATGTGATTCTATTACAATATGTATTATATATTTTATCGATATCAATGGATATTAGAAAAATAATTTTCGAGTAAAATAATGTGTGTGAAGGTTAACTTGTGCTCTCCATTTCTTCAAATGCCTCAGTTATCTCCTCCTTTTGGGTTCTGAAAAATGTCTTTATTGTGATGTCTCTCGTGAATGTTTTTTGGTTTGTCAATGTTTTATAGTATGGTAGTATCAACATGAATTTCCTATGTTTGTTTTGAGTGTTCCGATTTGTCCACTTGTTTCTAAAGCAAGTTGAACCTGTTAATAATTTTTTTATCTACTATTGCTTTTATTTTTATGTTACTTGGTGTGTAATAATGACCATTGTTCTTTGTGATTTGCTAATTTTATTACAGCTAAATGTTTTATGCATTCTAAGGTTGAACTATTTATGGAGAGAAGACTTGAACAACTCAAGAAAAGAATCGATGATCCCTCATCTCAAGTGTCACAGTAAGAACATATCTCACAAAAAAAGCTTTTTTATGCCTTCCCTTCCCTCTAGAGTACATGAAAATTGTATCTAGTAAGAGTTAAGTGGATAATTGTATTATGTATAACAAAAGAGGGTTATGTTAGTATGGGTGCCACTATTTTATTGAATTTATTTTTATTTGAAATCTGCATTTGCAAGTAATTATTCTTATTATAATTTCTATATAGGGTGGTTGAAATATCTTTGTAGTACGCTAAGTAGTTCAATCGATGAAAAAAATCTGGATGTTGTAAAACAAGTTAGAGAGTATTCTTTATTCTAATTCCTGGGATTAGTGTTCTGAAAAGGGCTATAAGTTACATTTAAAATTTCTCACCTTTTAAATCCAACAGTTAATCAATTGTTGTGTAGTACAGAATTTTGGAAAAGATGTATGTAATCCTTTACTAAGGACTTACGTTGTGCTCAGAAGAAACACATTAGGAGATTTCGAAGTATGAACTCCTTTAATTGGGAAATGCCCATCTAATTTTGGTTCAAATTCATACTTTTAGAAGAGTTCATCTTACTGCATCTAAGTATTGTTGACATTACAACTCTGTGTGATTGGAAATATTTTCCTTGAAATTGTAGAAGAGGCCAATGCTATGGTTCCATCCCTTAAGGTAAGCCTAAAGTTTCCTATTCTTTATGATCAAAAGGATGTTTATTATTTCACAATTGTGAATCCTATTAACTCATGAAATTTGATTAAGAGAACTATGCTATTACATTTTCTTTGGTGTAACTTTGTTTTTCAATTTTCTTAATCACTTCATTTCTTCCACTTTTATATCTTTAAAGGCATGGAGTTAAGAGCTCAATCAATGCACGATTACAAAAATATAAATGCATAAATACAGAGAGTTGATAAGTCGCCCGACCTTCATTTCTAGCCACAAAATGAAATTCAACTCACTTTTCACATTGGAATCACACTAGGCCTTCATATTTTCATTTAATTTTACAAAAAATGGTCATTGGTTTCTAATACAATTTTTTTTCCTTTTTCCATTTTCTCTTATTCAGCATTTTGATTTTTGGTTGGTTTGTATTACTTTTCTTTTCCCATTTTGGGATGTCTAGACTTAATTTTTCAATACATCGAAGTGTTGAAGGACTAAATGGTTTTGTTATAGCATATCTCTTCATATTTCTCTGAGATACAACGTCAAAATAGCTATGTGATGCATAGAGTTAGAATACTACTTCATTTTGATTGGTGTACATTGTTTTAAGAATAGTGTATGAGTTTTCTGTTACTTTTTTATGTACATACTTTTTTAATAGTTTTCTACTTGCTAAATATAGTTTACAATACCTAGAATATGTGCATAAGTCATATAGTTCGTTGGGTTTTTCTTATAAATTAGGCATATGGAGAAGGACACGAGGTAAATCATTGAGATTTATGGTTTATATTTTAGTGTTCAATGGCATGAGAGACAAGTATGCTAATAATTTGTTGCTATCAAAGGTTCTTCTACATATTAAATAATTTTGTGGGACGCACCCATTTCCATGTTCCTTCCATTTTAGTCATAGGTAGGAAATTGAGTGAATGATTTAGGGTCTTTTTGAGGTTGAATTCAAACTTTTTTTTTGAGTCAGTTACTTGCCAAAAATGTTCACTTGATTCCCCCATATTTGAGGTTGATTACAATATTTATTGTATCTGTCTGCCAATGTCAGTGACTTGTGGGGAATGGTGATAAAGTCAATTATTTGTTTGGTTTTGTGATTTAAGTTCATTAATCTTCTTTGTTTTCTTGTTGCAAGCTTGCCAAAATTTCGGCATGACCAACAACCTTATAAAGAATATGTTTGGGAAGGTTTTAGCTTTGGCAACTGGGTTATGTCCTAGTGGAATGAATGAATCCCTGTCGACAAGTAAGGTCCCAACCTTCTAAATTCAGATCCATCTTGACTGCAGAGATACACCTAAAAATCCATGATGAAAATATAAATATATGCCCCCTGCAAGTGTCATGAATAGGCTTATTATTATCATATTTTATGTAAACACTATACCCTTGTACGTTTGATTTCAATGCCTTATCTTCGGTGCAAAATATATTTCCTTCAGTTGTGCATCTATTGTTTTTATCTCATGTTTCTATTGTTTTAAGGTCAAGAATACACTGAGAAAGCTTTATCAACTATGCAAATCCACCAAGGACTATCTTTGATGTACCGAGTTGTCTTCTATTATCCAGGACTGAAAATAAATCATGTACCTCAATTGTCATTTTGATAAGTTGAAAGTTTATGATAAGACAAACATCTAATATGATGTATATTGGTCTAGAAACAATTAGGGATTTTATTTCCTATAGGTTAAAGAAATTTTATTCTTATTCCATTGCACAACGAAATATTTTTGAGGAAGGTAATGATTTTGTTTTCCAAAATGTAAGAGTGACTATCATGGTTTCCAGTGATGGGCCCACATCCTTACTCTTTATTGATACATTTTGAATTTCAATGGTGACATATTTTTAATAGAAACACAAAGTGAGTTTGGAGAACTAGTAATTCAATATTTTTATACTTTTGATGTTTTATAATACCAAATTAAGTATTTAGTTACTTATACTATCTTGGTAAAATTATATGTAGAGTAGTAATATTTTTCCAAGGGTTATGCCGGCCTAAACACCTTTATCACTGGCACATGCATACTAGTTCTAATTTAGGGGCAAAGTACCTTTTGCTCTCAAATCCCTAGTTATCTTGACCACCTCCACTTGCAATAAGTAGACCAAAAATGTCTACAAACTTCCTAAAAACTCAATTTTGTACACCAACAAAGTCTACAGACGTATCAAAAACTCATTCTCCTCTATACTCTATTCCTTCACAACAATTTTCTCGGGAAGAGGATATTGCTGATTTTTAAGATGATGATGAATATGAAGTTTCAATAGCAGAATGTGTCTGGAGGCGCCATTTCAATAATATCACAGATCTTGTATTAGAGTTGTCAACTTTTAAATAAGGTAGTCTGAATATGCTTTGCTTGTTCCCTTTCATGTTAGTCAATATAGCTTGCAGAATAAGTCAAGTAACGCCACAGTATGTCGTAATTTTCTTGTTTAATTGAGATGTAGATTGTCAATATTGTTTTACAAACAACTCATGCAACGGATTGAAGGAATTTAATAGGTGGGCTGATAATATCATTGAAACTTGAGAAAGTGTAAGGAGATATATCTTCATGAGTACGCAGGTTTATCAAGTGATGATATTCAAGAAACAACTTATAAATTATTGCTAGCATCTGTTGGGGCTACTGAGTAAGGGACTATTTTGGTAGTTCTTTATACTTTATGTGATTACTTTAAGTGATTCTACTTCAAGTTAGGTAAAAGGTTCTAAGAGACATTGGACACTTATCTTGCTTTCCAACTATGTTTGGTCTAATCAATTTTACTTGTTGGCATTTACTTTTAGCCCAAGTAGTGACCTTATACTTCCAAACAAGGAAATTAAGAAAGAAAAAATATCAAAGCTTATGAGGAAGGTTAGTGGCAGCAAGAGTGGGAAGCATAAGGCTCAACCTCAATGAGAATGAGACCTAACCGAATTACTCCATACCACGTGTTCATAAATACAAGCAAGTGACATGATATCTTCCCATTCCTTTTCTAGATAATCTTGACTTTGTCCACTCTTTTTCAAATTGTTTGCACAATATGCATCTATAAATTCCTGATAAATAGAGTTGTTTAGTTTGTGTCTATGTTTACTTGTCAACTTGCTAATAAAGATTAAACACTTGCATTATAACTTTAGCTTGTTTACAATAGGACAAAAATATCTTAACCATAGGAGGAATTTATAGTCTTTAAAAATACTGTGTCCAAAGTTACAATGAACTGGAAACAAAGGCTACCTTTTATGTGCAAAAAACATATTCAATGTTCACAATTCAATTTTTGGCATGCCAAAATTTTGTTGCAATGCTTCCTTAATACCTACGAATTTATTATATCCATGTTAAATAAAATCACAAAATAAGTTGGACTTGTCCCAAAGCCTTATTTAGGTAGAGGATAGAAGCATCTCTTTACAAAATAACAGAACTTTTCAATCTATTTTTGATATTTTAACGGATTAGTCTTCTCTTTTCAAAAAGAAAAAATTATGAAGTTTCCAGATTGAGTCCCTACTTTCTCATATGTATTAATGCAATTTTTACAGGAGAATCATTCCATGATATCTTGTGCATTAGGACACATCATTGATACTTTCACAGTGCAAAATGATCTCTGAGTAATAATCATATAATAATGCATTGTGCTAACTTCGTATGACCTCATAATAAATACTCATGGTTCTCCACTTTTCAATTTGAAAAAGCATATTTTGAAGTTATAAGTGATTAAAGCTTGATTATAATAACTTCCTTTGTTAACTAAAAACATAAACTTTCTTGAATTCATCTTATCATATTGTAGAAATTGTTTTCCAAATATTAATACAACAAGTGCAATATGATCAAAATCCATTGGTGAAGATTCTAAAATGTTATGTTGGTCAACCAACTATTTTATTAGACATTTAAAGAAAGTCAAAGGAGACATGCTCATACCATGTCTACTCAATAAGAGTTTAGATACTATTAATCCGTAAGTAATTGGTAATGAGTGTGGGTACTCCCTAATATTAGTAACATATAGAAGAGTTTATAGGTTATAAAGGAAATAATGAAATACTTGATTAGAAATGAATTATTTAGAGTTTGATCCTTTACTCATACAACTTTGAATTATATTTCATGATTATATTTTCATTTTGTTGCGAATATAATATCTGATAGAGCATTGACATATTTCTGATGAGTGCACTTGGTCTAGTTTTTTTACTGATACTCCTGGTAATAAAAAATGGAAGTAATTGGCGTGCATTTATGATATATAAGTTATAACTTTCAATTAAAAGTTTATTAGATTAGATACCATAAGTATGAGTGTTTCACATGAATTTGGGTATTTTCACTTTCCAAGGGCTTCAGTAAGATTTTCATATCAATTTTCTTAGAAAGCATTTTGTTACAGGGTTTATTACATTTTCAACTATAGCTAAACTTTTAGGTGAAACTTTACTATTTTTTTTCATCGTCTATGATATGAGGTAATACCATTCACTAAAGATCAGCCATTTACTAAAATTAATACCCTAAAACACCATTTAAAGACTCCATTATAAAAAATTCTCTAACCATATTTGTTATTCCAACCAATGCTTCCAAATTGTGAATAAATTTGATTGAAAAATATAATTGAAAGATCTCCAAAAACATATAACAAATTTGCTTTGATGTTGTTTTGTTTTGTTATATATATATATATATATTCATTTTTAAGTCACATCAAACCTGACTTCTATTCACATGTCGAACTGGTGGCGACTGTGAATTACTTTCATAGAGCTATCGTGTAGAATGTTGGAACTACTACACACCTACATGCAGACTCTTAGTTAGAACATGGGACTATATGTAAGATTCCTTTTGCATGATTTACTCCTTGATTTCCTCCTTCTTCAACTCCGCAACTGGTTAGTTCTTCTACATGATTTACTTCCTGATTTGCTCCTTGTTTCACTCCACAACTGGCTAGTTATCTCCAAAACTTGTTGTAGGTGTTGAGTCTTCTCATTGATCACCATTATGGTGCATTACCTTGGGATATTCACACAGTAACACTATATCATGAGCATTGTAACCTAGTTTCTAATGAATCATTTTTTTTTTCTTTTGATTTTCTTTTAGTGTTTTTGCTCTGCAAAGCTATGTGTTCAACCTTTACTAGCTAGATTCATCTGTGCAGGTTTTCTAACACATTTACATCGTATGAGAGCCCACAAGCTGCTAGATAAAAGGCATACCAGTACTTTATTTTGCAGGTATTACAGCTTGGAGATCGAAGATCGACAAAAAAATGGAGTTTCCCAAAGCATCGATCCTAACATCACACAACTATCACGAATGGAAGGACCAAATGGCTCGATACCTTCATCATAAAGGGTTGTATAGGATTACCATGGCTACAAAAGTGGAACCCACTTCAGCCATAGAGAAATACAAGTACCTCAACCATATGGATGAGGCCCACGGATCCATATGCATGTGCATCTCTCCAAAGTTGCAGTTTCATCTATCCGGCTGCAATACTCCCAATGAAATTTGGAAAAAGGTTGAAGATCTCTAGGGGAAACAGGATGAGATGAAAGGACATCTGCTCGAAGTGGAGCTGCTGGCATTGCATCCACAAAACTATGACAGGATTCAAGACTTCTTCACCAAATATAATGATCTATTGCTGCAACTCAAGGGTTGTGGAATTGAGAAATCCAAGGAGGAGAGTCGCCAAGTTCTCTCTATTATGTCAAAGCTCGGACCGGAATACTTCGTCTTTTTGTCTACATTTCATTCAGTAAGGCTCACAACAGGTAAATCCTACACTAAGCCTTCTCTCAAAGAATCTATGGAGTCCCTTATTTTTGTGCAAGATAAATTCATTGGCATGGGGAAAACCAAACCTCCGAAAGCACATGCACTTGTTGTGCCTGATGGCAGCCACAATAAAAATCATAGATCTAATTCAAATCAGAGAAATAAGTAGCAAAAAGACAAGGGAAAAGTGCATTCCCATCCAAAGAAGGAAGGGTACACCAAGCCCTTCAATGACTCCTCTAGCTCGAGAAATGAGAAAGGGAAGAAAGGAAATAGATGCACCTACTATCAAAGAGGATTCCATCCAGAATCCTCTTGAATGAAGAAACAAATTGACCAAATGGTAGAAATCCTTCAGAAGCACAACCTTGGGAACCACATCTCTCAGGGCGCCAAGACGAAAACTGAGGATCCACCACACGGAAAACGTAACAATTTTCATACTTTAGTTGCAATTAATTCTTCTCCTGATGCATGGATTATAGATTCTGGTGCATCACATCATATGGCTACTACAAAGGAAGTCTATTCCTCTTTGGATGCATACAAAGGACCTCCTATCCTCATGGGAGATGACTCACCTATTGAGGTCACCGGAAAAGGTAGAGTGGAACTTTTACACGGAGGCTTTGAAGATGTGCTTCATGTTCCAAAACTTTCAATAAACCTACTTTCAGTTTATCAGATCACTCATTCCGGCACCGGAAAGAGAGTGGGATTCAGTCCAGATGCAGTGAGCATATATGATCTACATAGCAGCTCTAAAATTGCAACTGGTGAGGTAAACACTTGAGCCAGACTGTATACATTTTCTAAATTTATTGAATCTGAATCCTCCTTACTGCTTACACATGCTTGATGATAGTAGTAGGCTTTGGCACGAGAGGTTTGGTCACTTAAATTACAGGTATATGTAGCATCTAAGAAAGAATGAGATGGTGGAAGGCTTGCCAAATATCAGTTTCTCCAAAGGAGTTTGTGAAGGTTGTGTCCTTAGCAAACATCCCAGAGAAAAGTTTGACACCAGCAAGACTCACAGAGCATCATCTCCTCTAGATCTAATCCATAGTGATCTCATGGGGCCTTTTCCTCATCCTTCCATAAACAAAAAAAGGTATGTGCTTACATTTATTAATGATTTCTCACGGTATAGTTAGGTGTATCTTCTCAGGGCCAAATCTGAAGTTTTTGCGCACTTTGAAGATTTCAAAGCACTAGTTGAGACACAGTCAGAGAGAAAAATCAAAGCCCTCCATACAGACAATGGGGGGGAATATGTTAACATAGCACTTCGGAACCTTTTCCTTTAGTCTGGCATACAGTTGCAGTACACAGTTCCATACACTCCACAGTAGAATGGAGTTGCTGAGAGAAAGAACCGATCTCTCAAAGAGATGGCTTCCTGCATGTTGCATGCTAAGTCACTGCCTCATAAGCTATTGGCTGAAGCACTTAATTGTGCTAACTACATCCAGAACAGATCTCCTCATAGGTTTGCAAGGACCAGACCCCCTTTGAGGCTTGGAGCGGCACTAAACCAGAGGTCACCCACTTTCGTGTTTTTGGATCCCGAGCATGGACTAGGATCCCCTCTAAAAAGAGGAAAGCTCTTGATCCACAGAGCATTGAGTGCATCTTTGTTGGATACCCTAATGGTGTGAAGTGATACTGGCTCCTGATTTCCTCTATGGACAAGCTCATCATTGAGCGAAGTGTCAAATTTGAGGAAATCCTCTCTCATGCACCTCAATTGCTGCATGTAGACACCTTTTATCTACCTCATGTCTGAGATGATGATTCAGTACACTCATATGCAGATACAGAGGTAGCGCATGCAGATGCAGAGATAGAGTCTTCAGATACAAATCTATTCCATGCAAATGATTATCCACATCGAAGTCCAGATTGGGCTTCCAGCAGTGAATCATATTCCCCTGTCATAAATCAGAGAACAAGGAGCTTACGTGAGATATATGCAGAAGACCACCCAACTACTAGAAATGGTCTTGTGGGGGATAATTCTGATCTACAGAGGACTAGTTCAGAGTTCATTGAGCCTCCTCTTGTCCTCACTGCCACTGAACCATTGCCATCCTGGCTTTGTTATTTGGTTCAGTATTCTTATCCACAGTCTTATGCTGAGGCTGCTGGGCATCCATCTTGGAAGTTCGCCATGGAGGAGGAATATAACTCCCTCCTCGAGAACCAGACTTGGAATCTGGTCCCCCTTCCTTCAGGAAGGAAACATGTCTGATGTAAATGGGTCTATAGGACCAAGAGTGCTGCAGATGGGCAAATCACCAAACGGAAAGTGAGGCTAGTAGCTAAAGGCTTCCAACAAGTGCATGGCATTGATTATGATGAGACCTTTGCTCCAGTAGCAAAGATAGATTCCATATGCCTTACACTTGCCATTATGGCTACCTAGGGATGGGAAGTACATCAGATGGATGTGAATAATGCCTTTCTTCATGGAGACTTATCAAAGGAGATTTACATGGAGCAACCACATGGTTTCATTCAGGATTCATCTTTGGTCTGCAGATTGAAGAAATCTCTCTACGGCCTTAAGAAGGCCCTGAGAGCTTGGTTTGAGAAGATGGATTCTTTTCTCTTATCACAAAGCTTTCAAAGATGTAAGTCTAATCCAAATGCTTACATGCTCAGGGCACATGATTCTCTTCTTGTTTTAGTTTTGTATGTGGATGATCTCCTAATCACTAGCAGCTCGGCTTCAGCCATTGCTACAGTCAAGAGGGCTTTGCATGATAGGTTCTTGATGATGGACATGGGTCCATTACACTACTTTCTTGCTCTTGAGATTAGCCAAGATGCCATAGGCATCAAAATCTCTCAGGCTAAGTATGCACGAGATATCCTCGAGAGATTTCGCATGACTGACTGCACGCTAGCACCGACTCCTTTTCTATCTAGGTTCCACCTTGAGGATGGAGGTGACACTCCATTAGTTAATAGCACTCTCTACCGATAGCTAGTGGTGAGCTTATTGTACCTCACCCACTCCAGACTAGATCTATCATATGCAATAGCGATAGTTTCTAGATACATGCAGGAGCCGCATGAGCTACACTAGAATGCTGCCAAGCGCATCCTCCGATATGTGCAGGGCACCATCACCTTCGAGATTCACTATGCAGTAGCCATTGCATTGAATCTCCTTGGCTTCACAGATTCTCATTGGGCAGGAGACAACATTGATCACAAGTCCACCTCCAGATATTCACTCAGTCTAGGATCTGGCCCTATCTGTTGGTCGAGTAAGAAGCAAGCTGCTATTGCTCTCTCTTCAGCTGAGGCAGAGTACAAAGGAGTAGTCAACATCACCATTCAGGCTCTGTGGCTACAACACTTCCTCACTAAGTTGGGTGTCTAGTTCCACCAACCCATTGTCATCTGGTGTGATAATGAGAGCGCTCTCAAATTTTGTAGGGATCCAACACAGCGGCAGTAGACAAAGCACATAGAGATCCATATGCACTACATCAGAGACTTAGTACATGATCGGGTCATTGATTTGTAGTTCTGCCCCTCAGGAGAATATACTGCAGACATCTTAACCAAGACATTCACTAAGTAGAAGTTTCGCTCTCTGCGCGATCGTCTTGGAGTGAAGGACATAGTTGCTTAACAACTGTCTTTTGCTCCTCTTTTCTTTTGATTACATTGTATTTTTAGGGGGGATTTTCCCACGAGGTTTTCCCTCTTTCCTCAATATTAGTACAACTTGCACTGTATTTTGGGTGACCTTTGGCCTTAGTTGCTAGGGCCCATTTTCTATTTTTCCCCATAGTGATGTTCAGGGGGGATGTTGGAACTACTACACACCTACATGCGGACTCTTAGTTAGAGCATGAGACTACATGCAAGATTCCTTTTGCATGATTTACTCCTTGATTTTCTCCTTCTTTAACTCCGCAACTGGTTAGTTCTTTTGCATGATTTACTCCCTGATTTTCTCCTTCCTTCACTCCACAACTGGCTAGTTATCTCCAGAACTTGTTGTAGGTGTTGAGTCTTCTCATTGATCACCACTATGGTGCATTACCTTGGGATATTCACCCAGTAATGCTATATCATGAGCATTGTAACCTATTTTCTAATGAATCATTCTTTTCTTCTTTAGATTTTCTTTTAGTGTTTTTGCTCTATAAAGCTATGTGTTCAACCTTTACTAGCTAGATTCATCTATGCAGGTCTTCTAACACATTTACACAGAAGAAAAATGTTAATAACATGAAAAAATTCACTGAGCGTTACCTGCAATGAATAGTCTACTTATACAATGATTAGACTTTGCACATGACTCCATAGCTGCTTGGAGTATCTGCGCAATAGTTCGTTGAGTTGTCGAGTAGCACAACATTTTCAATGTGACCAGAACTCTGCTTGGCATTATCGAGGAGGAATGGTATAAAGGACATCTATTTTTCCAATGTGATCAAGGATTTGCACATCACTCCATCCATCATATATATACAATTATTATTAAAACCATTTATAAATATATGTAATTATATTAAAACCATTTATATTTTCTGAAATATTTTCTTAATTATAAGAGACTTTATCTGTCAACATTAGAATGGATGTAAGCATGAGTCAGTACGATCGTCCCTAATGCTCAGTTTGACCAAAAGTTCTGCCCTTCATGCAGTCCACATGCTTAGCTTAGGTTTCGAATAGTGTCTTTCAAGTCTGAAATTTGACATGCCTAAAATGGAGATAGATATGTATGTTTTGTCTTGAAATATACTTTGTCCACATGGTTAGGTTAGGTTTCGAATAGTGCCTTTCAAGTCTGAAATTTGACATCTCTAAAATGGAGATTGATATGTATGTTTTGTCTTGAAATATAAAAGTATAGTAAAAAATATAAATGGAAGAAATTTTAATATTAATATTAATTAATAGTAATATTGTATATAAAAATACAAGATTAATTGATGATAATATTAGATTAAGATTTTTGTGATTTAGAGAATAGTATTTTGGATTAATCACATTGTATGGATTGGGTCCATTTTCAAATTAGCTAATATGGTTTACCACATTCACATTAATTGGTACGAAAGATAGACCCAATCCTTACAATGATGATAATATTATATATAAAAATATAATATTAACTAATGATACTATTGTGTATAAAAATATAATATTGTATAATTAAAAATAAAATAATTTATTCTAAATGCAAATAATTAATTAAGATAAAATGATATTATAATCTAAGTTTGTTAAGTAAAAACAACTTTATTAAATAATATCAAAATATTAAATTTTTTTAAAATAAAAAAAAATATTATTTTAATGTTTGACTATTCCTTCAATCACTAATTTTAAAGGGTTAACCTGGGGCAATGATGCATCTTTACTATTTATTCATGAAGATTGTACGATTTCCTTCACCTTGTTGTGAGGATAAGAATTTATTTATAATATAGATCACGAAAAGTGTGAGATCTAACTTTATCTTTAATAAAAATATTTATATTTAAAATAATATAATATATATATATATATATATATATAATATATAATATATATATATATATATATATAAGAAATATATATTATTACGTATTTGCAATTTACCATATAGAGAGTTATATATAAAAATTAATAAGAATATTTTTAATTAACAACACAATATTTCTAATTAATTATGTTTACTTTTCATAATTAGATTATTCAAACTATAAAACAATTTTATAAATTTTAATAAATAAAATAATAATAATATATAATAATAATATATAATTATTTATTATTATTATATTTATATAATAATAATATAATTAGAAATATTATTGTTTTCCTCTTTATACTTTTAAATAATATAATGAACTTTTTGATGGGTTCAAAATCTCATATATTTTAAATAAATATTTGACACCATATAGAAAGCTATAATCCAAGCATTCATGAGCACCACTATTCCGTTGGACAACGCATTTTTCATCTTTCGAGATTCTCATACTCAATAAGAAATGTCGTAGTCTAACGAGCCGAAGGAATTGCCCAGAAAGTTATGGAAGTTCTGGTCATATTTAGAGAAAATCCAGCAAGAATTTTTGTTAATCCGAGTTATAGTTGTTAAACTTCAAAATTTTAGGTGTCCTAAACATTTTTGATGGTGCTGAATCCATTTCCACGATCAAAAACATGATTCAAACACTACCTCTACAAGATTTTTTGAAGTTTTTATGCCCAGATTGCAGGCACTTTTGGCCGTCTAGGCAATTCCTCTGCCTCGATAGATGACTCCAAAAGAAATTATAAGGCCCTAACTGAATTATTTGCAGGAGGTAACGACTTCGAGATCACAGAGCTTCTTTGAAAGTAGTGATCAAATCCCAAAAACCTCAAGAGAGAACATAGCCGTAGAAGAGGAAGAGGAGGGTAATTGCAGAGTTTTTGAGGTATATATTAAGTTTTAGAGAGTAGTTAGTTGAATTTGGCATATATTTTATGCGAAGAAGTCCCAAGTTCGATTCGAAATGTATGACAAGCCGATGACAGACTAAGACCTAATCATTTTCACCTTCCATCACTTCTGGTAATCCATGTGACGCCTCAGCTCAAACCCAGAAAGAAACAAGCAAATTTTTTAGATCATTTTTGATAATATTGTTGCATATTTTGTTGTTGTGTCGCAGGTGCACAATGATCACAGGTAAATTGATGCAAGATTTACAATGGCGAATAAGTCTGGAAAGTTACCTGTACATGGTTTTCATGGGAAGTAGATGTTTCTTCAAAGATCATGAACTTAGTTAATGGCAGTCTGGAGCAATTGGAACTCTGATTGGGTTCACTAATTGTTTTTCTGCTTGTTTTGACGTGTTTTAATGCCTTACACTTCTAGCAAATTTGAACTAGAATTCCTTACCAATTGATAAAATTATCAACATCTGGTTATCTGCTATCCTCTCTCTCTTTATGAATAACTTGCTATCTTCAATGGATGATACCTTGATCTTGGTGAAAACACAACGCTTGTGCTCTAACTAGTACCACCTACTCTAGTTGGTTGTTTTGGGTTAAACATTGTTAGCTCAGTCAAGTAGAGTAAGCGTGAGGGGGAAAACCTTAACAAGTATGTCAAAGGTATAAATAACATACTTCTCTGAAGGAACAACCTCTTCTACTCTCAATAAGTCAGGATCCCTCTTCCACCTATGCGTAGTTCTTAAAAAAAAAATGAAAAATTAATAAGGCAAAAGAAGAGAAAGACTTCCTGCACAAGGAAGTGATGCAAGTAAATCTGTCAGGTTACTACTAGGCTCACTGGCAGCAAAGCGATGCTTGTGTTCCTACATGAATCCGTCAGGGTGCTCTCCACGCCTCTTGGTAATAGAGCAACACCAAAGATGAAACTTAGACTCTCACAGTTATATTACTTGTCCACCAATATAACCCTCATCCCCATTTGAAATAAATAAGTTGACTTGGCATGGAATATGTGTTGACCGATCAAGAGAATGGTAGGGACTACATATTTCAACCAAGCTAGTATGGCAACCACAATGATCAAAGAATAAAACAATACTTTCGGAAGGGTTAGACTCACTTTTCATTGAACAAGGTAAATACAGAGAGTTGGAGTTCTACCAGTGTGTCACCAAGTATTGTTGTGGCTACAACCGCCCTGCAAAATTTTGCCTCACATGCAAATTATAGAGCCTACATTAGATCCTGTAATCGATCATACTTGGTCACTTATTGGTAAGTTGATGATTTCAAGGCTCCCTCCTTGATCCTAAGAGTTGTCTATGTTCTCATATTTATACAGCATGTGTCATTTTCGGGCATAGGGGTAGTTGTTTGTCATGCAAAGGGAATGTTGTTTTCCTTCAAGGGAAAGCATGTGCACATGAGTGGTTATCATCTCATAGACATGCTTCACACTCACCTCACGCACCCTTATCACAGAGGTTTTTGCATCAAGAAAAGTATATCTTATGTATTCTGGATTGTCTATATTGTGTCACTAAGTCACTGTGTGTGATCATAGTCAAGTCCAATCAATGTTTACATATGTTTCAAAGATCTCACACTTAGCCATATTCTCGAGCAACCTAGCCTCATCCAGCTTCCCAAAACTATGTGCTTTCCTTCTCCAACCATCAAGCTTCCTCCCTTCACTGCTGAAACCATACAGCCCGCAAAGACCCCAACCAACACTGCTCTCCAAAAATGCAAAGAGTAGCTAAGCAGCGAATACTACTCTCTAGAAATGCGCAGAGAATTCCAGTTGCACTGCACTTAGAAATTGCGCAAAGGTGTCTTACCAGGACCCCCATCCCACAACAGTGTCCTATGCCTCAAAATTGTGCAATGTTGTCCAAGTTGCCTTGTTTTTCTTGCATGCAAAAACTAGGAAGACAGGCGTCCGAGGGCTTCATTCTGATAATAATCAATGTCCGCTGAAATTGCAAATATCTACCTCTCAGTGACTATATGAAAAGGTGACAGATTGAAATCTCTTCCGAGGAGTTGAGGAGAAGGACTAAGGGACGAGGTAATGGAAAACATCAAAACTACATGCAAACTCCATTGAATGCATTATCATCTTGAGGGTAAGTATGGTAAGTAAAGAACACCTTTTAAAGTACACCTCTTAGTTGAGGTTGCAGGACTACTTGTCATTGTCATATCATCCTGTCCTCAGTAACATGCATGTACGAAAACACAACAAGTCATTTTATGTGTTTCTTCTACATGTCTTACTTCATTTTCACTTGTTCGACCACCTATCGTCTTCGTCGTCTTGATTGTTGTGTCATTCTTGCAACCTCATTCTCATGGTGTTGAATTTTGTTTTTGAGTTGTGCTCATTATGTAAACATCTATTGCACTCAAACATGATGTTGTAAGCACTGTTGCGTAAGTATCATCACGGTCATTCAATGATCTATCACAAGTGTCGTTCTTGTCACTCGCAGCCGTTGGTCAGTCGCACTGAGTGTATGTTTTCTTGATGGTTCGAGGTGTCTTGTCGCCAATTCATAGTGAGTGTGTGTTTCCAAGGTCATGCATGTATTAAGTCACTCGCTCACACACTTAGTCATTTTGCTGAAACCCTGTCAAGCAGGCCACCCTCCAATAGTCGAACCTCCGTTGAGCTGCACTTTGTAGTTTCAACCATCAGTGATTATTTACTGTTGCCAAAAATTATGCATAGTTTGAGGTTGTCTCCCAGACATTTTGCAGTGAACAATCCTAGAATTGACCCAACTAACCATCACTCAAAACAACATAGAAGTTTCTCAGCAAGCCATATCAATCTACCCCGCCCACAAGAAAAACCACCAAGCCTCCAGTTGCTCAACAAGAGAGTTTGACTAGGAAGTGACCCCAGGCATCAATCCCCCAAAAAATTGTGCAGAAGCTACCAAACTTGCCCGCTTCTGCTCACTAAAGAAGTTGTGCGGACATGGTAGACAGAAACCTGCTGCTTGTCACTGAACTCACCTACAAAATTGCACAATTTTTCTAGCCAGTCACCCTATCAACCGACCTACTACTCCTCCTAAAAACCGCGTAGTTTTCATGAGTAGTGTCCCAACTGCCCAACATCCCTCTCAACTCAGAAACTGCGCATGGATTTCCATTAGGCTAGCCTCCCATCTCTGCGTAGTTTTTTCTAGCAGCCTCCCGGAGCCTGTTTCCACCTCCCTGGAGAAATTGCACAATTTTCATTTCCAGTCTCCCTCTGCTACCTACACTATCTACCTGAAAAAATTGCGCCCAACTGACCTTTAACTGAGTCAAATCCCACGGAATGTCACTGCTAATCCGGATTGCCCATGTCATCCTCCGAGTGACCTCTATGCAAATTTCATTGATAGTGCCTGGGGCCTGCATCCTGCCTTGAAATGTGCCTTGTGTAGTTTCAGAGCCTTTTCCTCTCTCTCAATCACCTGCATCCAAAAGAAAAAGACAATGCATCATGGTAGGCTAGGCAATTTATGGATTTGATGTCATCTCGTCATGAGTGATTGTAGATACAAGTACATGGATGAGACATGGCATGACAACGAATGGGGTGAACAAGGAGTGCATGTGAGGGGACTTGTTCATGAACGAAGGAACACATGGAGCATGCCAAAGTACAAGAGAAGGAGAGATGTGCACATGAAACATCAAGCGCACACCAAGACCATTGAAGATTCCACACGCTATACCATGTTGAGGTGAAGCTATCATACACCAAGAGCATGTCCATCACTCAGCAGTACTACAACTCGACATGCACAACACCTGCAACATGAGCGTTCCAGCTCTATCATGTCGAGTCATGTCATGATTCATCTCGGCCACATCACTATTTTGGGCCACAGTGTTGTAATCAATGTAATGTAACGTCGAAGTCCAAGAGACCAAAATGTAAATCTAAAGAGTCATGTAAATTTGAAGAGTCATGTAAGTCAAACAATCATGAGGGAAGTTGAGCAGTCACAAGAAGAAGTTTTACCCTTGGCTACAAATACCCCTCATTTGTACATGAAAATGACTTATCACCTTGGCTCCTCCAACATAGCCTTGAGAGTCTATAATATTTTCTTCGAAGAGTAAGCAGTGGCTCCAAAACTCTGATAATGGAGTTAGTGATGTAATGGTGTATGGATGTGTCTTGGAACATTTTCTTAGTTCAAAATCTTGTTAACAAGCCAACACATTTTCACACATGTATTGTATTCGTTTGTGAGACTATTCTTTGGACACTTGTAATGCATCTCACTTTAACATGTCTTAAGACAATTGAACTATTTTGGTTGTTTTAGTACATAAGATATGGGAAATGTGTTGTATCAGTTGTTGATGCTCTCTTGCCCATGTGGGCTATACGCCGGACACTTGACAGATTCATTATTTTAAACTTGTTATAACATCCATCACACTCATGTGCTATTTGTTCACCTTGTGTTTGTGAAATATGCATCCACGTGGACTACTCCATCGGAAGTTGCACATGTCCTAATGTGTTGTGTGTCTCTAGTAGAGTTGGGACTATTCCCTTCTAACTTGAGACTCACTTCAACCCTATCCCTCTGTGGTGAAAGAGCTTTGACACAAGCTGCACTAAGCACTCACTAGACACGAAAAACTCATAGTTTGAAGACAAAGAAAACCAGTCTCACGTGCTAATAAGCAAGATCTAAGAAATATCTTCAAGATAATGGAAACTAGGCCATCTTACCAGATGGGACTCCTACACCAAATGGTGTGACCTCTAGTTGGGAATTCATACTGGGGAGATCCCCTGAACGTTGGTGGGTCTAACACCATCAACATAACCCATTAAAAGCTGAAGTGAAACTTAGAGTACAAAATAATCGTGTATTTACATGTGCTAGTGAGTCTATTAGATACCTATACTGGATTAGTTATGACAATTAAATATAAAAAACTACATTCTGAAACATTAAATTGCATTTTCTAAACTGACCTTTACACAAGGAAGTATGTGCTAGATTTCAAGTTGAGGATTCAATATTCCACAAAATTTTGTCATCTCTCTAGCAGCACCAGTATGAAAGTTGTTTCATTGTCACGCAACAATTGCACATATGTCCCTACTAGGTCCACCCTTTATGTTACAAGCATGGAATTTCATATTAATAATTATATGGAGCAAATAGAAATTACTTTTAAGACTAAACGTAAATTAACCTATGATAATTTATGGATGCAAACACTATGGAATATATAGACAGTTGACTAACAACAATACTGCAACCCTTGGTTAAATCATAGGGTCACCAGAACCCCACTAGAAACCTTTAGCATGCCAAGACGACATGATATAGGGTAACTAAAACATACCTCCATGTGTAGGTAACTTGCAAATGACTTGATTAGGTAAGTTGCAAACTATTTACAACTTGTGGTCGAAATGTTTAGCTCTCAAACATGTCAGCTAGAAATATTGTTCCTACAATATAAGTGACCGCATATTTCCTTTATGGAGTTAGTGGGATTTAAATTATATGCATGAGTATAATTATTTTTAACAACTTTCTGTGAGTGAAATGATAAGATCTAGCAGTCAAAACATTTGTAGATGATAGAGGATAGAGAAAAGAGAAAGGTGTGCCCTTCAACATTAACTTTCTCATAAGTCTCTTCAATGATCCCCTTCATTGCATGATATAAGTAAACTGCAATATGTCGGTCTTTAAACACACTAAGGTAGTTGACTCTTGGGTGAATATTTCTTATGGGGGTTGGCAATTGTGATATAAAAGAAATTGTTGTATAGGAAAACTATATTTAAGGATGGACAAAGCTTATTTACAATTTCATCTCTTTGATTTATTTTCATCCTTTGTTGTTTACTTTACTATTGATGTTAAGTCTATTAAGTAAAAAAATGAATGTAAACATGAATGTGTTTCCTCTCAAATCAATCTTCTTCCTCAAGTACATTTCAAAAAATGTTTGGAATATATAATGAAAAAGAAATACATAAATACATATGAGATGAAAATTCCTTCAGCATTCTCTAGGGAATTAATATCTATCTCTTGAGGTGCGTTACACATATTGAACTACTTTTTTGATGATATCCTAACACCACATGCTTGACCTAACCTCCAAGTTAAAATGATCACCAATTTATTCTCTATTACAAAGCATCCGTTGTCCTCCAAAGCTAGGATATATTCCACCCTAGCATCACTTCATATCTAGTCTCTTCTTTAAACCTTAATGGAAACATTGAAATACTACCACAAACCAGTCCCAAGTGGACCCATCAACCTAGCCAATTCTCAAAGAGACATTGGGAGACAAGATCTGAAAGTGGACACTATAGTTCTTCTCTTTATGGGCAAAAATGAGTATTCCTTTTACTTACAATCAATTCCTACTTTAATAATGTACTTATAATTAGAAACATACAATAATTATGTTTTTTATTATGGCTCTTCTATGTCTAGATTTTCTTTTGTACTGTTGGGAGATGAACATGTCAACTTTGTACTCCCAAATGGTGCTCCCAACCTTGCTCCCACAGTGGCAAATAGATATCCACTTCACCTCATCTCAACAATTTCCTCAAGATCTGGTGAGGATTCCTAGTTATGAACAAATTTGGTGTTGTTTAACAACATTCAATAAAATTCTAATGAAAATTGTAGATGGAATTACAAATGCACACATATAATTCCTATTTGACACATGAAATTTCCATTGATTCACCCACTTCATAGCATGCTATATGTCTACACAAATGTAAAACAACAAGGGAATTCTACAACAAATCTATATGAAATTTACCCATTTAACAATCAATTTCATGCTAGATTATGCCTAAATTGAAATCCATGAGGTTTCATATTCTATTTCCCACACAAAACTGAAAGAGTTCCTAATCTTTCTAATAGAATTTGTCCAAAAAATTTCTTGCATGGGAATGGGAATGAGTCAAATCCCATCCATAGATATCTAGCATGGATATCGACCCAAGCCTAAATACTAAACTAAAAGGACTAAGATAGACCTACAAGGGATGATGCTGTTTCAATGTTATAAGAATGAATTATTATATTTAATGTCTTATTGGTTTCCAATTATCAAAGTACAAGCGAAGGAGAGATGTGCACATGAAACATCAACCGAACACCAAGACCATCGAATACTCTACACACCTTGCCATGCGGAGGTGAAGCTATGATACACCAAGAGCACATCCATCACTAAGCAGAACTGCAACTCGACATGCACACCACCAGTAGCATGACAATAATAGCTCTGTTGTGTCAAGTCATGTCATGATTCATCTCAGCCACATCACTATTTTGGGACACATTATTGTAATCAATGTAATGTAACATGGAATTCCAAGAGAGCCGAATGTAAATCTGAAGAGATATGTAAAGTTGAAGAATCATGTAATTCAAATAGTCATGAGGAAGTTGAACAGTCACAAGGGGTAGTTTTTCCCTTGGCCATAAATACCCCTCATTTGTACATGAAAAATACTTATCAGCTTGGCTCCTTCCACATAGGCTTTACAGTCTATAATAGTTTCTTTGAGGAGTGAGCAGTGGCTCTAAGACAATGCTATCGGGGTTAGTGATGTAATCGTGTACGGATGTGTCTTTGAACTTTCACTTGATTAAAAAGCATGTTAAAAGGCTAGCACATTTTCACAGATGTATTCTATTCATTTGTGAGATTCTTCTTTCAATGCTTGTAATGCATGTTTCTTTAACCTGTATTAAGAGAGTTGAACTATTTTGGTTTTTTTAGTACATATGCTATTGAAAGTGTGTTGCATCAGTTGTTGATGATATCTTTCCCTTGTGGGATATACCACCAGGCACTCGATAGATTCATTCTTATAAAATTGTTATAATTCCTGTCGCACTCGTGTGGACTATTTCATTAGGTTTTGTACATGCTATCTTTTCACCTTGTGTTTGTGTCTACCACATCCATGTGGACTACTCCACTGGAAGCTGCACATGTCCTAATGTGTCGTGTATATCTAGCAGAGTTGGGACTATTCCCTCTTAACCTGAGACTCACTTCCACCAACTCCCTCGGTAGTGAAAGAACTCTGACACAAGTGGTAGTAAGCACTCACGAAGCATGCAAACCTCGTTATTCGAAGACAAAGAAAACCACTCTGATGTGCTAACAAGAAAGAGCTAAGCAATATCTTTAAGACAATGGAAACCGGTCCATCGTACCAGATGGGACTCCTACACCAAATGGTGTGAAGTCTAGTTGGGACTTCATATCAGGGAGATCCCCTAAATGTTGGTAGGTCCAGCACCATCAACATAATCCATTAAAAGCTGAGGTGAAACTTAGAGTAGAAAAACATTGTGTATTTACATGTACTAGTGATTCTATTAGATAGCCACACTAGATTGGTTGTGATAATTAAATATATAAAACTGCATTCTGAAACTTTAAAATTCATTTTCCAGACTAACCTTTACACAAGGAAGTATGTGCTAGATCGCAAGTTGAGGATTCAATATTCTGCAAAATTTTGTCACCTCTCTATCAACACCAATTTAACTATCATAATTTATGGATGCAAACACTATTGAATATATAGACAACTGACTAACAACAATACTCCAACCCTTGGTCGAATCATAGGGTCACCAAAAACCCACTAGAAACCTTTAGCACGCCAAGAAGATAGGATAGAGGGTAACTAAAACATCCCTCCATTTGTAAGTAACTTGCAATTGACTTCATTAGGTAAGTTGCAAAATATTGACCTCTTGTAATCAAAATATTTAGCTCTCAAACATGTCAGCCAAAAATAGTGTTCCTACAATATAAGTGGTTGCATATTTCCTTTATGGAAGGAGTGGGATCTAAATGATATGCACGAGTATAATTATTTTTAACAACTTTCATTGTGTAAAATGCTAAGATCTGGGAGTCAAAACATTTGTAAATTATAGAGGATAGAGAAAAGAGAAAGGTGTTCCCTTCAGCAATAACTTTCTCATAAGTCTCTTGAATGATCCCCTTCATTGCTTGATATAAGTAAACTGCAATATGTCAGTCCTTAAACACACTATAGTAGTTGACTCTTGGGAGAATATTTCTTATGGGAGCTGGGGATTGAGATATAAAAGAAATTCTAGTACAAGAAAACTATATTTAAGGATGGGCATAACTTATTTACATTTTCTTCTCTTTGATTTATTTTCATGCTTTGATGTTTACTTTACTATTAATGTTGAGTTTATTAAGAGATAAAATGAATGTATACATGAATGTGTTTCATGTCAAATCAATCTTCTTCGTAAAGTACATTTCAAAAATTGTATGAAATATATAATGAAAAATAAATAGATAAATGCATATGAGATGAAAATTCCTTTAGCAATCTATAGAGAATTAATATGTATCTCTTGAGGTGATTTACAAATATTGAACTTGTTTTTTGATGATATCCTAAAACCACAGGCTCCTCCTAACCCCCAAGTTAAACTTATCATGAATTTATTCTCTACTACCAAGCATCCCTTGTCCTCCAATGCTAGGAGATATTCCATCCTAGCATCACTTCGCATCTAGTCTCTTCTTTAAACCTTAATGGAAAAATTGAAAGACTACCACAAACCATAGCAAATTGGACCCATCAACCTAGGCAATTCTCAAAGAGACATTGGGAGACAAGCTTTGTAAGTGGATATTGTAGTTTTTGTCTTCAAGGGCGAAAGTGACTATTCCTTTTACTTATAATCAATTCCTACTTTCACAACGTACCTATAATTAGAAGCATACAATAATTAGGTTTTTTATTATGGCTCTTCTATGTCTGGATTTTCTTTTGTACTATTGGGAGATGAACATGTCAACTTTGTACTCCCAAATGGTGCTACGAACCTTGCTCCCATAGTGGTAAATAGATATCCACTTCACCTTATCTCAAGAATTTCCTCAAGATCTGGTGAGGATTCCCAGTTCTAAACAAATTTGGGTTTGTTTAACAACATTCAATAAAATTCTAATAAAAATTGTAGATGGAATTAAAAATGCGCAGATATAATTCCTATTTAACACATGAAAATGTCATTGATTCACCCACTTCTTAGCATGCTAGATGTCTACACAAATGTAAAACAACAAGGTAATTCTACAATAAATCTGTATGAAATTTACCCATTTAACAATCAATTTCATGCTATATTATGCCTAGATTTAAATCCATGAGGTTTCATATTCTATTTCCTGCACAAAACTCAAAGAGTTACCAATCCTTCTAATAGAATTTGTCCAAAAAATTGGTTGCATGGGAATGGGAATGAGTCAAATCCCATCCATAGATATCTAGCATGGAGATCAACCAAAGCCAAAATAGTAAACCAAAAGGACTAAGATAGACCTTGAAGGGATGATTTTGTTTCAATGTTATAAGAATGAATTATTATATTTAATGTCTTATTGGTTTCCCATTACCATTGTTCAACAAGTGTTTCCTATTTTTCTTCTTTTTTGAAATTCCATTTTGCTTGAAAATTCAATTTCTCATAAATTTGCTTTCAAAGTTTACTGAAAATTTCTTTTGCAAAGTAGAATTCTATTTTCTTTGAAAAAGTGAATTTATATGAAGCATATATCGTTGAAGCAATTTGGGTAAAAATGGTTACACGTAATGATGAACAAAAAATGTAAATATTTTTCTCTAAAATATTTGAAATAGTAAAAAATTGTTTTACCCTATGTGAGCTCAAGAAAAAAAAAGAAAAAATGGCATAGAATGTATATTGGCTCTTTAATTGATGTTTATTTTATTTGGTGTGGTGAAATTGTTTTTAATTGATATGTATTTTTCGAAAATTCCATGTAGTATAGTTTGAATAATACCCACAAATCTAGTAATTCTCAAATTTTCGAAACTATTGATTCAAGGTTCTAGACCAATTTGAAATTTTAGTTGTGGAATATTCAGTGAGACATGAAAATCTAATCAAGGGAAGAAACCAACAATAAAAATGGATGTATTATCATACTTTCAAAAGCCTCCATCCAAGAATACACACTTTCTTCATGCTTTAAGCTCTTTTGAACAGTCTGATACTGAGAGAGATGTTAACTAATACGAAAATGCATCTGATATCCATATGATGGATGAAAGAATAGGTTCCTAAAGTTATCAAGGAGAGATGAATGCAATTTCAATAGAAATTGGTGATGAAAATGTTGAATATGTTTCTTTGTAAGGTGACACAATCCATTCACGAAAAAGGAAAAATGGCTAGTGGACCATAAGGAGATAATTCTAAGAATGTTGGGTCTCAAGTTTTCCATTTATTGAAGTAATACCTCCTAGAAATTAGAATGAGGTTTCCCAATAAGTTAGATGTAATGCATGTAGTTGGAAAACTTGAAAGGTAGTGAAATTTCATATGAAGCTAGATATAGTACAAAAGCATGTAGGATAGGTGTATGAAAAGACATTTGTAAATGGTGAAGAAAAATCTATTGTCATATGGAAATATTCTGAGGAATATTGGCATATCTAATATGCAAAATAATATAAAAAATATTTAATGAGTAAGAGAGAACTTGAGGCAAGTGTAGGAACGATCATATATCTATTTGAAAAGACAATGGAAAGAAGTTTGGTATCCAAGAAAATACAATTGAGCACTATATTTGAGATCTTAGCTAAAGGTCATCCTATGACAGATTATCTAGATCACATGAAGTATCTATCTTTTCATCAAGTGTAAAACTTTCCATCTTCTCATTGGTATGTAACTAGTGGTTGGTAATGGGCAAGATATCTAACACAAGTAGAAAAGGATGATTTGACAGAGAATATTGCAAATTCTAGGTTTTTGGAATTGTCTTTGGATGAGTTACAATTATGGATAATACTTTGTAGATATGTATGACCATTTATATGGTTAATGACAATATTAGGATTTCCTATCTACTTGGGATTAAAAATATGAGAGAAAACTTTACAGCTGAAACTATTTATGAACTTGTTCTTAATAGTTTGAAGGAAGGTGGTATCGATCATTTAATGATTGCAAAAAAAGTTGGAATGTATTGGAGTAGATGGAGCATCGGTAATGCAAGGTCAAAGGAGTGGCCTTTGGGTTAGACTACAACTATCAACTTGGCCATATATGCTTAGTATTGATTGTATGGATCATAGGATGAATCTTGAATTTAGTAAGCAAGTTTCCATCGGTTTCAAATGTTGAATATCTTGCATGTGATACTCATGCATACTTTTCTCGTAGTCCCAAATGATTTTCATAGTTTAAAAATTTTACAAATGTTGTTACGAATGGAAAAAAACTATTGAAAGATGTTGATACAAGATGAGTATCATTGAATGGACCAACTCAAAGACTATTTAGTGAGTTAAAATCTTTGGTAGGGTTGATGTATGAAATTCACAAAAATGTCGAGAAAGCTTAAGATCTTCCTTTTCCACTAACTAATATAGATACATTAATGGCATTGGATGGAATTATTCGTATTCGACATGAAATGAATGTCCTCATGAAAATGTCTCAGAATCGTACAATGTTTATTGCACAATACACAAATGCAATAAATTCAACATGCCTTGCATTGCATAATTTGTATATGATGCCAGACTCTTTTATTGGTCTCGGGTTTACAACTTGGAATAATATCATCAATACAGAAAATACTAAAAGATTTTGTGATGTTTGATGAAAAAGGGATACTATGTATCACAGTGTGTGGGTATATGGTTCCCTTTCATTATATTTGTAAGGAAGGATGAATCACAAAAGATTTCCCCATGTTAAGAGACCAATTTGATAATATTGTGACTTGAGTGAGACAATATTTGATAGAAATTGCAAAATCACTATCACGAGATCTAAGAGAATGATTTCCTTGAGATGACATGTTGGAGGCCATGTGTGTGGTACATCCTCAATATTGTAACAATTTTCAAAGTACAAGAAATTTAAAAGCTTACTTTCAAAATAGATTAAATTGTTTATTAGACCACTTGTTTGGTAATTTCACTGGTGTTAAATTACTTACATGAATTATCAACCAGGGCTATTAAACTAATGAAATGTATGTGCATTGTTTGTGCTAGGAGTCCTTATTACTTAAATAATTCCTAAATTAAATTGAGATACTGTAATGCACATGTTTTCTTTAACAACTATGAAAGTAAATATGAAATCAAAACTATTTCTCTTGCTTCAAAGAATGATCAATCTTCTTGAAATAAACATCGCACTTGCTTTACTCTTGTTTGAAATGGAATTGCACACACACTTTCTTGAAAGAAAATATCACACTTGCTTGAAATGAAATCACACACACGCATTTGCTTGAAAGAAAAAATGGTAATGAAACTAGATCTAAATTACTCTGATAGAAAGAGAAATGAACTCTATGCTTAAATTGAAATCTTATTCACATAACTGTAACTCAAAACCATACTACAAATCTATATCAATCCACACTCTGTTATACTAATTTCATGTGCATAATAGATCGTGACTTCACTCATTCATCCTACAACAAAATTACTAAACAAACTGTACTCTTTTATCAACTCTGTGATCACTATTAACAATCAAATGATTACTGAAATAAATGAATTAAACACAATATAGAATGCCGAATTAAATTGTTAGTTTGAAAATAATAAACCCATACAACTCGAGGGGGGACTCTTGCAGGAAGTAGGTAACAACACGGCTCCTTCACAAGATTAGATATGCATGGATAAACCACACATCAAAAGGATGAAATGAAACAGAGTTTTTAATTGCAAAAACATAGTTTAAAAATGGTTTCCACGTTTGTCACTGTCATGCCAAGAGGCCGATTTATAATACCTTACGAATAATTGTTTCAGAGTGTTACGAACCTACCCTACTCGACAATGAATAAAATTGACATGATGAGATAACATAATTTTATTTCCTCATGATTTTCTACGAGTGAAGCAAATAATGATGTTGAATATTTGTATTCATTAATTCCTTGCTCGCCTAGTTCACCTTCCTCAGTGGTTGACTTTCACTTTGACTGAGCTGCTATGGTGCTTTCCTTATCGATGCAGGTTATGAACATAGGTACAAATCATTGTGCCTACTATTTTTCACATGGCCATATGTCTTGTTCCTTCACTAGAGTTTCAGAACCTATCAAACCTGAGATTTTCCTATAGAATCAGTCACTAGCTGCAGAATTGGTGCAATTTAGTAGCTCATGCAAATATTAGGTTAAATAATAAATAAAAAATGACACTTTTGAAATAGAATATGATTAGATACCTGTTATGGCATAGACCTTGTAAATTTATGCCCAATTTAGAGTTATGAGGGTCAAAATGAAGGACAATGGAATGTAGGAAAGTGGTCAAAAAGAGGCAATTTTGGGGTTCAACATCCCCCCACACATAAGGCATTGATTGTCCTCATGCAAGATTTCAAAATTTGTAATATTTCTATGTCACTGAGCATCTTCAGGAGCTTGGGTAGGGACATCTAAGTTAGTCCTCTTTGTTTTCTTGACATTGATTACTGCCACCCTTGGTTTCTTCATCAAGATTCTATTTTGCAAACTTGTCAACTTTTTCTTTAGAAATTAATTTTTAGTTTTCAATTTCTTATTTTTATCATACCATAAACAAATATATAACAAGATGTTGTCATTTTCAGTTCTCTGGATTTCATTTTGTGCCTTTACTGTTTCATTTTCCTGCTTACCTCCAATTCATAGATTTCCTCTTTAAGAGTATTTACAATTTGGTGTTCTTCTGAAGGATCAAAATTAATAATTTCCTCTTGGTTTAAGGATGATTCAACAATCTTTCCCGTAGCTCTTTCCTGCAAATAATCTATGCAGTCATATATTTCTTGTTAGATAGGATCAATTTTTGGAGTTCTCCTAGTTGGACTAGCAACTGGTGATGAAACTCTTGGTTCATCTTCTTCTAATAAATTGATGAATTTTGGAGATGGGAGACTGTCTGTTAGGTTCCTATACCAATAGGAGTCATAATTTTGAATAACTGAGATTAAGCCTTGTAATATTGTACATAACTTCGCTTTCTGCAAGCGTTTTCCGTATTAAAAGTTAAAAAATATAAAGAGGGTATGTCCTAAAAGAATAATCAAAGGACAAAAAGAACGAAAAGGTAAAAAAAAAAAATGAAAATATATGAACCCCAAAAGACAAAAAGAGACCATGAAAATGAGAAATTCAAGATGCCACCACTATTTACATTTTTTCTCAATGAAAGGTTGTGTGCAGCTTGTTACTCATGCCACAATCCATGGTAGTCAAGTTGTTTAAACTTGGCTATTTCATGTTTTAAATTTTATGTTTGTAGTTAGAGAATAAAATCTGGCTGAACAGTGTAATCTTGGTAGATCATTAGATAGGTAGAGTGAAGTTAGTTTACTTTGTAAAGAAAAGAAAATGTTTGAATAAGGGTTTACTAGCGTAAATGCCCCCTAATAAAGTGAAGAAAAGTGGTAGGATGAGTAGGTGTGTAAGTAGTAGAAAGGTTGCAACAATGTCATGTGATTTTACAACTGCACTTATGTCATCATATTAAATGCAATTTTCAAAAGTGCATAAGTAAAGGGCAGAGCAAAAACAATGGTTTACAATACAATTTATTTAACATCCCCCTCATTCATTTTAACCCCCATGACACTCACTAACTTCCTTTTTTACAATAAAAATATTAATCCCTATAGTTCTTTAAGTCAAAGAGGCTTGTAGCATTTCTATGACTTTTGGTGGGACCAGACGCTCAGCTTGATGACTTAAAGCGGAAAGGTGATAAATTCCCTTATAAATCATTCATCACATTCACAGAACTCTTTTTCCTAAGGTTATGCTCTCTTGCCTAGGAAAACCCATTTTAAAGCATGTTTTATGTAAAAAACCCACCAAATACAGTTATCCTAAAGTATTAAGTGTATGTAATGTGCAAAAAATTTCATATATCGGAGTACAATACCCCTTCCACTCATTTCACCACATATTAACCTTTTAACATTATTATTTAAATTCCCAAAAAATACACTACCCCATATATATTTAACTGCCTTATACAAAATAACCCCACCCCTGACTTTAGTTATAGCCTATATTACTACCCCATAATCCCACAAATATATTAAATCCTGCCCTCAGTCCTTAATCCCACATTAAGAAGCCCTGATGAGATTATGTATTAAACTAATCCATTACCGTTGGTGATTAGACCCATGGGTTCCCCCATAAACTCTTTCCGCAAAGCACCGTGCAACTCTGCCTCCTGATCACTGTTGATCATCCCTCTCCCACGTCTAACGCCCCACAAGCATATCGGGCCGGCCTGATGTTGGCACTTTACCTGCTTGATAAGGTGGTTTCTTCCCTGACCCCCTACTCTACATGTCAAACGATTAATGGAATCGGGCGGCCCCTCCCGAATACTGCCCGCAACACAAAAGCGGTGTGACGGACCTCCCGAACTACTTCCCCCTTCCAACCAAAAACTGCCACTATTCATTAATTAGTGAACCTGCCAAAATTAACTGTTTTCCCTATAAAAGCCTAATTGCCCCTCTTTTCACTATTTTTGCATGTTTGCCTTTGAGAACTCAAAACGTTGTTGCAACCCCTACAAATAGCCGAATTTCTCACAAACCTCCGCCATTGCTCCACAGACACTGCAAACAGCCTAGCTCGTTCATCAAGTCCGTAACAGTACCATACGAACTTGTGCAGCTGCCATTAACTAACCATTTACAGTCAGTTTCACCCAAGTTCTAGGTATTTAATGATGGAATTCCAACTCCATTGTCTAATTCCAAGTCAATCCACCCTCTTGACATTGTTAATTAAGTAAAAAAAATCAAATTTACTTAAATTTTAACACTGTGAAACCATAATCAAAACTACAAAAACTCCATTGGCCTAAAAACTCTGATTCACCCCCTAGACTCAAATCCACAAGAACTGAGTATGGATGCTCCAATTGCACTGGATGTAAGGCCCATCACTACACCTCATTTAGACCTAGAAAACCTTCCTTTAGCGGATAAATATTTCCAAATAAAAGACACCACTACCCTAGAACCCCTACTCAAACTACATTGCCAATGTAGGGACCATTACTTGAACCATGCTTGATGAAATTGGCCTATGGGAGTCGAATTTGTCCAAGTACCAGTTCCCGCAAGTCCACATTTTTCCTGAGATTGTTCATTTGTGTTATGCACGCTACGTCCCAAGTCACAAAACCATCATGTCTCATGACCAGAAGGTCCTATTCACCATCACTGCTTAGTCCATCAATGAAATGTTGCAGCTCCAACCAGGGCCAAACCTAACTCCCCTCTCAACTGGAGACCTGTTGGACCTATACCCCAAACTCAGCTCTGTAAAATTGGCCCAATTGTTCCAAACCTTCATCAGAGAAGAGAAGCACATCCCTAAAGACTCCCCTCCATATGTAGCTATTATTTTTTCCCCTTGGGGTTAGAACATTGTAGCCATGATATCTTGTGTTTTGGGTTACTGAACAAGTGAGTATATTGATGAAACTATCCTTGTTTTCATATATATCTATACTCTAGGGTAGCCTCCTCCTATCATTTATGACTATGAAAGGGTTTTCAAATACTCAGTTTTATACCATATGTTCTTATCTTATCAATTAGAAAAGTTCCCATTCAACCTTCAAAAGCTAGACACCAACGATCAACCCAGGTCAGTCATTTCTTGGACCCCATTGGTCCACTAGTATCAGTCTCCATACTCTTATTTAGACTTCATTGATTTATTTTTACATCTAGTCATGACAATGTTAACCAGAAGCCCCCCTCCTAGAATTAGTTCGGAAATAAAGAGAGTCCTTCAATTTTCCAAGCATACCAAAGTGGGTGACTCGTACCTTTACCAGAACCATACAGAGGTTAGAATATATGGTTGCATGCTTGTACCATATAAGTTTCCAGCATACCTCCCCATGAGGTTGTTTGCCTTAGAATATTATAGAAAAATCATCAATGCAGATGAAGTCAGCTTCGTCAATGCCAAGAAGAAGGCTTATTTCAAGATAAAATACCAACTAGGCCCCTTCATATGCAACTATAGGGAGGCTGACAAAGAGGTAAATTTGATATTATAGAACATGAAGTTCCAAATAAGTTTTGTTTGGAGATATGATCCTTTGGAATTCATCACCAAGAAGAGACAAAAGGTCAAGCTAGGACCTTTCATACACCATCCCATACCTAAAATAGAAGCATATGCAAATCAAATAGAATGGGTGGCAGGTACCCTAGTAGACCAGGACAACACTAGAGTAGATGTAGAGAATGCTCTAATTGATTTAGAAAAGTAGCTTGATGACAACTCTTTTCTGCAAGTACTAGAAGGACCAGAGACTACTATGAGTACCCCTCCAATCATGCAGGCTCCTCAAAATGAGGAGAAGATCCCAAAATGAAACAAAGAAGGGGCTTCCACTTTAGGAATGGCCACCTCTAATTTGCAGGAGGAATCAAACAAGAGGCAAAGGCTAAATCCATCCTTTGAGCAGGAATATACTGAAGGCTCAGCTGAGGTCACAAATACAGAAGCAAAAGGAAGTAGAACTACAACTGCGTTTGAATGCATGCAAGAGCCTTCCACATCATAAACTCAAATGTTGGAAAGATATCCTAGTGTTGAAGTGTCTTCCTTTAGAATGCCTACTGATAAAGGTCAACATATCAAGTAGAGATACAAAGTAATCAAATCCAAAAATATGAGGCTTAAGGCCCAAACATATGCACAATACCTAAAGCTGACTCCTACCAATCAAACAAGGCTAATTTCCTCCTTTGAAATTAAAGAGGGGAAGTTGCAGATGTCATTCATCAAGCCTACAACCCAACAACCAAAGACATCATGAGATTTTAAGAAAGTGGATTTTGAGGTGTTGGCAAGGGATATTCATCCCATAGACCAGATTCAATTACACAAATAGGCTAGAGAGATGATATACTCCACCCTGACAGGTAAAGCCATAACTTCCCATCAGCTACAGAACTCTTTGAACAACATCTCAGCACAATTCCAGTTATAGAAGGCCTCCTCACAGGCCAAGGATACAAGGATCAAGTCCTTAGAGGACTTAGTGATTGAATTGGGACATGATCCCAATGATATAAAAGCTACAGAGCAACTTATTAAGAAGAAAAATGATGATATTGCTACACTTAAGAGGCAATTGAAAATACCCCAACTGCAACATCCTCAAACTCTACAAGTCATAGAGAATCAAACCAGACATGAGGAGTTGATGGACTTGGTCTTGAAACTGAATGATCAAATTAGGGAGACAGAAAAGGATTTGGACGCTTTAATTCAATTGAAGCAAAGTGACTTGGCCACAACCTCCAAGGATGACATCCCAACAGTATCTACAATAGTTCCTTTTACACTGGCACCCACTGCTCCACTTGCCACATCATTTCCAGTCACAGCATAACCTGCAACAACAATAGGTGCACAAGGAGAGAAAGTAGCAGAACTGGTTAAAGCCATGGAAGAGATGCCTATCCAGTCTATGGAGATGAAAAGGCTAAAGGAAAAGGTGGCAAGTTTGGAAACTAACTGCGAACTTGCCCAACTCAAGAAGAAAGAAGAAACACAAAAGGATCAGAGAATGGGTGAGAGAATCAAAGTCCTAGAGAAGGACTTAACACTAGAGAAACCACTTGGACAAACCAAGGAAATGCTATGGGCTAATATCAGTGACTCTGTCAATGATATTTGGCCATGAATCCAAGTTATTTTCGAACAAACAGAGCTAGTAAAAATAGCTACAACAGCTATCTAGAAAGTGAAGGAGGAATTGGGAAATAAGCCTGAGTATGCCAATAGACACATCCACTTCCCCAACAGAAAGAACATATATGAGCTCCATGAGCTCAATATAGAATATAGAACTAGCACCATTCTAGAAGTAAGGAAGGTCATTTCCAAAACGAACCTTATGCTCAACTTAGAAGAAAAGTGCCACAATATGCAGGTAGCCATTGATAGGTTCATGGCTAAATTCCAGATTTTGAGGGAAAAGGGTTTGTCCAGTCCTATGGTTATAAATGAAAAACTCATGACACGGTTGGACTATGGTAATAGACTCAGATAGTTGGCTAAGGAACAGGCCAACTCTTCATCCATAAAATCCCTGCCAACAACCAAGATGTTACACATTTGGAAACTTGTTTTTTCTATAACATGAGGTCAAACACTTATTTCTCACCAAGCCCAATTTTTCCAAATATATTGAAGCTAATGAGATCTATAGGAGGACGATGAATGTGAAATTACCAGATATAGAATGGTTGGAGAATATGAATGATTTACTATGAATAATTTACAGCCAAAGTTACCACACAATAAAAATGAAGCCAGCTAGGGTAAACAGATAATAATAGGGCACTAGGGTCAAAGAGCATAAGGCGAAAGATCAAAGTAAATAAGGCTCCAGTGTAAAACTCCACAACTGCAAGCCCACATAAAGGGATACAAATCCAACCGTAATAGCCAACAGTACGAAATAAAATGGGATAGCAGGAAAAAGTTCACTATCTGTCTCTATTTTCTTACAAGAAGATATTTGTATTTCCTAAAATAAATCTCAAGTTAGTTTGAGATATTTTGTAATAACGTTTTGTATATATACTTCATAATTCGAAGTTAGGTTTTAACCCTATACAGAAATTACCTGCATACGAATCCTAAATCACAGGAAAAATAAAAATGCGAGAGCATAACACATAAAACACATATACACAGAGATTTCCCACTGGATCCCAAAACCAGGACTACCAACTTGATTTTTCATTATGTTCCTTTCAATGTTACAATACATATTTATACATGTCGAACCATCCAATACCATGGACCGAAAAACATCGCGTCCAAAAACATGGACCGAAAACCATAGGTAGGTTCGCCCAACCTAATATAGGGTCCAAAAAAATTTTTCTCGAGGCGCTACCCCAGACCCCGTAGAGGGGGGCTACTCGCCGCCCTCAAACCCCCTGAACAATCCAACACAACCCAACAATCTCCCACTTGTTGTTTTCTTTCCACAGAAGGCCACAAGAGAGATTAGTCATTTTTCCAGCACTGAAATGCCCATTGTTTCTCTACACCAAGAGAACTTCTCAGAGCTCATAGATTTTGTCAATGCATCTGCAGTATTCTTCAAAGTGTCCACCTTTACCAGCAACAACTTTTTGTCCTCTATCATATCCCTCACAAAGTGATACTGAACATCAATGTGCTTTGTCTTTGAATGATAAGAAGGGTTCTTTGCCAAGAAAATTTCACTTTGTCTGTCACAGTCTATCCTTATAGCTCCCTGTACTAACCGCATACCTTAACACAATCTCTGTAACCAAACTGCTTCCTTGCTTGCATGAGTGGCTACCATGTATTCTGCCTCTGTAGTTGATAGTGTCACTACAGATTGTTTCTTACTCATCCAACTGACTGCACCTCCAAATAAGTTAAACACATACCCACTTGTAGATCTTCTCTGATCCAGGTCTCCAGCCCAGTCTACATCAACAAAGCCACCAATATCCAACACTCTGTCAAATCCTAGTCTTCGTTGGTAGCACAAACCATAATTACTAGTGCCACGCAAATACCTGAAAACCCGCTTCACTACTGTCCACTGCTCCTTCCTTGGTTTTGACATAAGCCTGCTCAATACTCCAACTACATGTGCAATGTCTGGTCTAGTACAGACCATTGCATACATCAAGCTACCGACTCCACTTGCATATGGAACACGGGACATGTCCTCTTCCTCTTCTTGTGTCTTGGGACATTGTTCAACAGATAACCTCACACCTACAGGAATAGGAACGTTCATCGGTTTACTATCCTGCATATTAAACCTCTGCAGTATTGTCTCAACATACTTCCTCTAGTTTAACCAAAGCTTCCTCTTTGCCCGATCTCTTTTAATTTCCATGCCCAAAATATAGTTTGCAGCACCGAGATCTTTCATGTGAATTTGGAGGACAATTGGGTCTTCAAATCCTGGATAATTTCTTTGTCATTTCCACCAACAACATATCATCCACATACAAGACCAGATAAATAACACGGTCACCAATTAATTTAAAATACACACAGTGATCTGCTTTGCTTCTGGTGAAGCCAAGTCCCCGTATAAATGTATCAATTTCTGATACCACATCCTTGGTGACTGTTTTAACCCATAAGAGACTTCTTTAACTTGCATACCAGTTCTTTCTTACCCTTCACCGCAAAGCCTTCAGGTTGCTTCATGTAGATTTCCTCTTCCAAATCCCCGTGAAGAAATGTGTCTTCACATCCATCTATTCTACCTCAAAATCAAAAGAAGCAACAACAGATAAAAGTAATCTAATAGAAGTTACCTTGGCGACAGGAGAAAAAATATCACCAAAATCAATTCCCGGCACCTGGGAATAACATTTTGCTACCAACCGAGCTTTTTATTTCTCCACCTTCCCTTCTGCATTTGTCTTCTTCTTGATAACCCATTTGATGCCAATAAGTTTCCTTCCAGCCGGAAACTCCACCAGATCCCAAGCCTCAATTTTGTGCAAAGATGTCATTTCATCAACCATGGCCTCTTTCCAGAGTTTTCCATCCTGTGAATCCACTGCTTCCTTCATAGTTCTGGGATCATCATTAGTAACATACAAAGAAAAATTTGAACAGAAAGCAGATGGACTATACCTTTCTGGCTGCCTTCTTTCTCGAACTGATCTTCTCATAGCTAGAGTTTGTGGCTCTTCATCTTCTAATTCCTCCTCTACTACAGAGTCTGATTCTACCCCCTTAAGTTCAAACTCCATCTTCACAGGTTCCTTTGGATGGACTTCATGTTTAATAACATCTTTCACCTCTCTGAACACCACATCTCGACTGTACACAACCTTCCGTGCGACTGGGTCCCAAAGCTTATAACCCTTTAAACCATATTTATACCCAATAAAGATGCACTTTTCAGATTTACTATCCAACTTGGTTCGTTTCTCCTTTGGAACATGTACATATGCATCACATCCAAATACCCTTAGATGTGAAAGAGGGATTCTTACCAGTCCATACTTCTTGCAGAGTCTTATCCTCCAACGCTGATGAAGGTGACCTATTGACCAAATAACATGCAGTATCCACCACCTCTGCCCAGAATTCCTGTCCTAACCTGGCACCACTGAGCATGCTTCTTGCCCTTTCCATCAACGTCTTATTCATTCTTTTTGCGACTCCATTTTGCTGAGGTGTATATGGGGTAGTCTTCTGCCGTGCTATACCACAATTCTTACAGAATTATTCAAATTCCTTGCTGCAAAATTCTCCACCATTATCTATCTTCAACACCTTTATCTTCTTATCTATCTGATTTTCCACCAGAGCCTTAAATTCTTTAAACCTATCAAAGACTTCAGTTTTCATCTTAAGGAAATATATCCATGTATTCCTTGAGAAGTCATCTATAAATGATACATAGTACACAGACTTACCCAGTGATGGAACCTTCACAGGTCCAAACACATCACTGTGCACAAGCTCTAATATGTGTTTCGTCCTCTTACCAACAGAGGGGAAACTCACCCTATTTTGCTTCTCATATACACAACTTTCACATAAATCAAAATCCAGAGAGCTATTACTCATACCTTCTACCATACCTTTACCATGAAGTATTCGAAGGCCCTTCTCTCCAATATGTTGAAGCCTTTGATGCCACAACATGGTCGTCTCTCCAGAGACCACTATATCTTCTACTCCATTTTCAGGAACCATAGAACTATTGCACCCATCAACAACAGTGCTACCTTGCAGCTTGTACAAAGTTCCAATCTGAACTCCTCGCATCAATACCAGTGATCCTCGAACCATCTTGCAGATATCCTTCTCGAACACTGTCTTTACACCTGCATCATCCAACTTGCTTACATAAATCAGATTTCTGGCCAATGCAGGACTATGCAGAACACCCAGAAGGGTTCTAACCCTTCCACCTTGCAACTTCAACTTTACTTTTCCATGACCAATGATTCTACCCTTCCTATAATCTCCTAAGAAGACATCACCACCATTTCTCATACTCACAGAACCACTCTCTATGGGGAGTGAAGTGAAAGGATGCACCTGAGTCAATTAACCATGTCTCATGATCTACATGTGTACTTGAAGAAGCCAAGTACACATCCCCACCTTCATCTGAGGTGGTTTTCGCCTCTGCAGAAGGAGCATCATCAGATCCCTTTCCTTTATCAGGAGCTTTAGATTTACAATCCTTTCTAAAGTGCCCTTCCTTTCCACATTTCCAGCACACCACCTTTATAGGTTTTCCTGGAGATTTAGATCTCCATCTAGATTTAGATCTCCCACTTGACTTATTTTTGTTTCTGTTCTGGGACCGTCCTCGTACAGACAAGGCATCACCATTCTGGTTGTCCATATTTTTCTGTCTCAACTCCTCCGTCAGCAAGGCTGAGACTATTTCATCAAACTGCAAAGCAGTTGCATTGCTACCTATTGCAATAACCAGACTATCCCACGAATCTGGTAGAGAACACAACAAACTGATGCACTTATCTTCATCTGAAATTTTAATATCAACAGATGATACTGACTTACCACAGTATTAAATGCATTCAAATGCTCTGTCACCGAGTCTCCATCTTTCATCCTCAGGTTATACAGCTTTTTCCGCAAGAATAGTTTATTCACTAGAGACTTAGATTGGTACAAAGTCCCTAACTTGTCCCCCTCCCGCTACAGAGCCTTCGCCGTAGCTTCCCCTAATACATTCAACAATACTGAATCTGACACACACAATCGTATTGTGCTCTTTGCCTTTCGATCCAACTTCTTCCATTCTTCATCGTCACTCCCGTTGGTTTAGTACCCGGATCTACCGCGATCCACTGATCTTTATCCACCAACAGATCCTCCATCTTGAGTTTCCACAACTCAAAACTCTGACCATTGAACTTCTCAATCTCTATCTTTTCGCTGCTCACCATCTTCTTTCACCACCAGAATCGATCTCGCAGATCTCCCACTGAACAGGGTCTACCACAGGCCCGAGCGAAACCCCTCAGCAACAAAGGCGTCCCTTGAAGCCAAAACAGCTCTGATACCAAATGTAGGTTTTAACCCCATACAAAAATTACCTGCATACGAATTCTAAATCAACAGGAAAAAATAAAATCGAGAGCATAACACATTAAAACACATATACACAGAGATTTCCCACTGGATCTCAAAAACCAAGTAATACCACTTATTTTCATATATTCCTTTACAATGTTACAATAACATATTATACAGCCGAACACCATACCATGGACCGAAACACCATCGGTCCAAACCATGGACCGAAAACCATAGGTAGGGTTCGACCCAACTAATATAGGTCCAAATTTTTTTCGGGCACTTTGCCCCAAACCCCATTAGAGGGGGGCACCGCCCCCCTTCAACCCCCCGACAGGGGGGCTGCCGCCCCCTTGTGACCCCCCCGCTGTGCAACGAAGGGGGGGCTCCGCCCCCCCTCTAACCCCCCGATTCACTACATAGGTTAGTCGTGGAAAGAATATAACACAACCCAACAATTTATTGGTCACAATCGATATAGTAGTTTCTACAGGTCTGACCCCTTTTGTGCCTCTATGCCCCCTAGAAAACACATGTGTTACAAGCAGGGGGTGGGGGAAACAACCCACAAGGCTAACGAAGAGTGAGGCTCTTCGCTTAGGATTTTGTTGCTACATATTTTAATGGTGTGCCACTTAGAGACAATAAGGTAAATTTGCAAGCTAGAAACTCAAGCTCGAGTGGAGAGGAAATACCACTTAGATTCTGAAATCATGGATGAGGTATCTACTTGGGTTCCAAACCTTTGTCACACCAGGGGATGAAAGAAGCAATATTTGAACTCAGTGGCATTTCACTAGCAAATGAAAAATATATTGGGGTTGGTTTTGAAGGATAAATAGGTTGAGAGGTGTAATGTGATTGCCTTCTTGGAGGACATTAAAATAATGTTAATGAATCAACACTTCACCTTGGATAGATTGGAAACAAGGTTGGCCCACGTGGAGGGACACATACAATGTGACTCTAACACTGTTGTGCCTCTTGGATTAAGTGCTAAAGACCCAACTCCCATTTCACCCTCTGAGTCTGAATGATAAACTTGCTTGTCAGTTTTTTTAGTTTTTAGTTATGTTTGGTTAAGACATCCTAGTAATAAGGAATTTTGTAATCATTTTTGTAACTTGGATTTAATAGTATGCCTTGTTTTTCGACCAAGATTTATTTATGAAAGTTATGGTATATGGGAACCTTGGTATCCAAATAAAATCATAGAGAAATCCTCAGCTGGATAGATGTAACGACCATGTATATCTGAGTATATTTTGGTAATATAAAGCATTTATTTACAATTTTTGTTTGTAAGATTTGCATGTTGTCTTTGTGAGATTAATATTAATAACTAATTTCATTAAGGTCTCTATAGTTCAAGTCATTTTTTATTTATATTTATATTTAATATAAGCAAATTTAGAATTATTTCATGATTTAATTAAATATTTAATGATATGGAATGGATCATAATATAACTTGTCATCTATTTTGATAATTTTTTGGTGGGAAAATAGGAGTAATTGGCATGCAAGGCCCATTTTAAGAGCAAGTACCAATTTGGTGATTTCGGGTATAGAACCTTCTAGAACCGAGTTGAGACATTAAATAACATTTTTGGGAGTTAAAAATTTGCAAGAATAGCTCCCAACCACTCATCATTGTTCTACAAACCAAAGTCTTTCCAACATTGTGAAAATAACCTCAATTGGGGTTCATATGCAAACTTTATGCCTTCCACAATTTGACATACAATGTTGACCACCATGGTACTGATCAGATCCCATGTTAGCCCTAGTTACTCTCACATGTGATGGTAATAATATTTGGAATTTCAAGAATATTCTAGAGGTTCCAAACCCTAACACTAATTGAGGGTTGAGGCATGCAAAAACCTTATCCATGACCTTAGATGACTATCACGCTATATTAAATTGGGCCACAAGGAAGAGAATGGGTTCCATTCTTTTTGTATTGTTATTATTCCATAGTTGAGCAAAGCATCTAGGACTGTATTATTGAAGCAAAACAAAGGAGTTAGAAGATTTTGTAATAACAATTTAGGCCACAATGTCTATAAAATACCCAACCCCTTAAAAGTTATTAGGATGGTGGGGTGTAGAAGAAATTTCACGTTCCCCATAAACCTTCTTTTCTTCAATGTAATCCCAATTTCCATTTAGGGGCTTGTAGGTCAATGATACTCCTTAAGAGCTTTCCAAGGACTGTATTCTTGCTCAAAGTGAGTTATGGTTTCTAAAGTACAATGGTAAGGAGATAAATGTTAAGGAACTAGAAAGGTGAATATCCTTTGATCATCGAAGGAACTATTTTTCAAGGAGCTAAAAAGTTTATTTTTATTTTTTTCAATGTGTTGAAAAGCTTAATTTTTTACCATGAAGCAAGTTTAGATTGCACATCAAAACCTAGTTTGTTTAGTTGGTTTACATTATCGATGTTCATCTTTCATTTCATCACCGAGGAACAAGTTTGAGTAAGGTGCTAAAAATAAGTTTTGTTTGAGTGATGAAATGAAAGTTTACTTGAAGCATTGAATGAAGGATTTTTACATCTGCTTAAGGAAATATTTCCTTATCTACTAAATAAATATTGAGGATATTTCTACATAGGCACTACCATGTAATTGACATGTCATCAATCATATGATAACATGTCAACGTCCATAAAAGTTTTCATCATCTTTTGTATGATGACATGCAATATATGTCAGCATCCATGTGGTTAGATCATTAGTCCTAGAGCCATTTAGCTCATCACATCCTGACAAAGCTTATTTCCTTGCAATATATATCCCATAGATAATTTATTTGGTGCGATACGTCACTCCTTTGATAATTTTCTTGATGAAATAAAGTAAGGTGAAGAAAAGCCATTGTATCACTAGATATAGTTTTTCCACTTGATATGCAATGTATCAAACAAAATTACTTTTCTTTTAGTGCACGAATATTTGTATCCAAGCCTTTTCCCACGAATGAAAACTTCCTCTTTTGTGATGTACCATGCCATAAAAATATGTTGGTGCTATACATCATGCCCAAGTATTTCCATGGTGTAACAAGCTTATCAAGAGTGAGAATTTTGCCTAATGCATTGTATCACACATAAAATCATGTTGTGTGATGCATTTCTCCCTAAATATTTTCCATGGTCCAATAAAGGAAGTTTCTCAATATTTTCAAGAAAATTTCTCATTCTTCCTCCTTTTCTTCTCCTCACTTGTCCCTTTATTGGATCTTCAGATTATCTTTTCATGTTGTGTGTCACTACAAAACCTTTTTGATGCGACATATTACATCTGCGAAAAAAAATCCTTGCAATATCATATGATGAAAAAGATTATTTCTTCATGAAAAGGAGAAATCTCCCTCCTTTATCACATGGCCACATTTTCCTTGTCTTTTGGTGTATCACACTACAAAAGCATCTTGGTGCAATACATTGCACCATAAGAAAATCTTTTGCATGCAATATAATCTAAGTTTCCAATAAATTTCTTAAACTTTGAAGCCCTTTGAATTGCATTATCATTGTATTTTTTCCATGTGATACACGTTGTATTGCACATAAATATTTTTCATGCAATACACATTGTATTGTACAAAAAATTCATTGTGTAATACATAAAACTTACCTCACAAAAAATTATAAGAGTTTTCTAACTATAAAAATGAAATATCAAGCCACAAACACAACTAATTTTTTTGCTATACAAAACAATATTATGCCAAAATGGTAGCATTAAGTAGAGTATGCAAACCAGTGTATTCTACAAATTTCAAATGAATATTTTCAACCTTAAGTAGAGCCTTATCATCCATGCTTGAGTTCAAATACATAATGGAAAACCAAGAAATCATCACTACAACTATGAATGTTCTCAACATAGATAAGACTACCAATGTAACATTGGTTTAGACCACTCTTGATGACTAATATATAAGAGATAATTAGTATGCACAACAATAATATGACCATAGAATTTAATGTTTTTCTTTACAAGAATACAATGGTATATAACGTCTTATATGCCTAATAACAACAAATACAATTCCCATAAGAACAAATCCTTAGAATTCAAAATAGTAAAACATAAATAAGATGCATAATCATGACAACTCAATTAAATGAACTTATATATTCTAAAGATTGAGTTCCAAGACACTGACTAAGGGTAAAAAATTTTCCACCCAACTATAAGAACTATTGTACGTCAATCTCTCTACAATAGGTCACCAATATCCAAGCCATGATACCCCAATGGTGAATTGAAACACTTTGAGTGATTACTAAGCAATTTCTCTACCACACACAAGTACTTCTTTGTTAGGAAATCTCACCACCGAGCTTGTACAAAAACCAATGACCCTCAAGTGCCCCATATACTGACCTTGCATAGAAAAAGAGGGAGCTCCCTTCTCTAGTCCATAGTCTCCCATGAGTATCCTCTTTCTGGTGCTTCCTAATGCATGCCCAAAGTAACCCTAGTCATGATCCCCTTTATCTAGTGAATGCACTCAATTTCCTATGCATTCAGGGTGTCAAAATAGTTTTTCTTGGTTTAATTCCCTCGTAGCCTATGGCTAGATTTTTGATCAATCATATCTCTCTATATGGCCACCTCCTAATCTAAACTCACCCACATGTGTAGCTTCTCTACCTTCCTAAATGAATGGTTCCCCCAATGCCATGCAATTCACTCCTTGATGTGTGAGCATAATTCCAAAGAAAGTGGGGGATTGATTGACCAATAACATGAATTTGAAGACTCCCCAAACTCTCATAATTATGGAAGGTGCACTCTCGCACCAACCACTTACATGTGAATACTCAATACATTCCTCCATAACTAGCTAAGATGATCCCATATGAAGCTCATTCAATGAGTGGTTTTGGTAAGTCAAAGAAATGTGCAATTTTAAAAACTAATTTGTCTTCAAAAAAAATTGTAGCAAAGGTAGCTTGGGATATTATGGCATGTGGAACCCATTCTAGGCCTAATCACTTTTCCCTACACAATGATACCATGACCCCTATAGGCACTGATGCCTAGTCAACTATTTGGTTTTTTCATTAACTTGGAAATAAAATACATATAATGTTTTAATATGTCTAGACATCATGCTAAAATGAGAATTTAAAATAACAATAATATAATTAACTAAAAAAAAATTCAAGGGATCAAAATAGAGATGTTACATCCCCTCCCCCTTTGAATAACATCGTGCTTGGCGTTCTCTTCATTACAACAATTGCAATGTTTTACATTTTAGCTATACCAACAACATCATCCTCTTTGTTGTCTTGAAACATCAAGCTTTTAACTTTTCCAACATTTCCTACACAATCATTAAGTAAACATGCATATTATAGTCATTATCATGCAACAACTATCTCATCCATATGAATTCTCAACCCTACAAGGTAAGTATGTGTTTAAAGATAAGAATGCATTTTCCATTCAATACTTATTTGCATGGCTATTCTTTGCATCACAAGGCATCTATGGGCAAGAATTCATCTCACTATATTTCAAACACAACCATGCACTCATTATCCTAGCTAGCATGTATCTTGAATTTCCAATAATAGATTCATTCAATATTAATATTTCTCATAGCCATTCGCCCTCTAGGCTCAATCATCACTTTTTGTATTACATAGTACCTCTAGTGACTATTATTTTCCAAGGCTTCCTTGCAACAAAAGTGGATTGATAATTATATAGCTTATAGCCAAGGTGTTCCCTAGCTTGTTCCAACATAGCATAACACATCTCAATTAAATCAAGGCATATCATAGGGTTTCAATGCCATAACAATGACCTTCTTCCCAAAATTGTTGGCTTAAGTAGCCATCATATTTCCTTCCTCAAGAGATATATAATCTTATCTATATTATATACATACAATTTCCATGAGATGTCATCATAATAAATTTAATAAAAAAATCCTTTAAGTCTATTTCATATAAATATCTAGTTCCACTTATTGATTTCAATTTTGTTTTATATAGGAAATCAATTTTCCTAAGTATGAGAGTCCTTCTCATGATATATTTCTCTTGCATTATTGTACCAATCTTCTTTATGGGCTTAAAATCATTTCCATATCTAAGAACATTCTACCCAGAACCTAAATATTCAATTAGCCAGACAATTGTGAATATTCACGCATATAAACTTTTCAACATTTACTACAATCCATGAAGTGATATTAGAATTTATTTGACACTATAACTCAATCATTTTCAACTATAATCCATATTATATGAAATGATCCCATCATGTAGTGCATATGCACTACTAGCACACCAAGCATTACATGATGCAATTAGATATTTATGCCAATCAAACATTGCATTAATACTCATAATTACTTAATCACATTCCTCACCATTCAACAACTCTCCTAGAGTATTGGAAAGTTTTTCCTTCCCTCACATGTAGTCCCCTCAATGCATCTAACATATGTACAAACATAATTCATAATTGTAGGAACATATTCATATGATTTTGTAGTTTACATACACATATTCACTCATTGCTTTCCCAAGTTTGAGTTAACCTTCTGTTACTTAAGCTTATGTGTTTTACTAATTGAATCATGATACACTAATTTATGAATACATCACAAAGATTCTAGCTATATTTGGCACATACTGGAGGTTTCTTCCTTTTCCATACCCCACCTAGGTCTTAATGACTTACACTCATTCTATCAAGGAAATGTTGCTAAAGAGATGAGATATTTCTGAAGGAACTCATATATGAGTTCTTTTAGGTCACATACTATATTTTCATGATTAATTATTGTACTTGCATAGTTCCCATCAAAATTCCTACTATTACCTAATTAGTTGATGTCTCATGTGAACTCAAATGACCCCTTCATCAACTCCTTGACAAGCATCTTAATGTCTTTATCTTATGTACAAGGTTGTTTATCACAAGCAACTACATCATCAATTTCTTCAACCATGCCTAGCCATACATAAATCACAATCACATCAGTCATCATTCCACACCCAATGGATGTGTCACAAAATTTTCAACCAAAAAAAAAAATCAAATAGGTTACAACATATCTAAATGCACTCGTCCACATTTTATCTCTTAACATGTTTGTTAGTGCAATTGTATTTCAACTATAACATTTTCCTATAATTATCATCATTCCCATGCCTGAAATATTCACACATAAATGGGAGAGGAGTCAAGGGTATCTCCCTTCTAATTCCTATGCACAATAAAGATTTCATTGATAGATAATTTTCAAAATGGATTTTTGAATAATATATCATCAATTATGATATTATTGAAGTGGTTATGCTTACTCATTCCTCAAAAGTTATGCCTACTAGTGGATAATTTTGCTAAACAAACTAGAATTTTTGGGTGAGAAAAATTTTCTTCTTTTTTTCCATATCATTCTATTCATTTTATCCTTATCTAGGTTTGGCCAACCCCCTTTCTTTGAGAAATCCTTGTGAACCCATTTTTACCTTTGCTCACTTAGAGTTGAACTCCTTGACGAAATTAGCATATTAAAACATCAGAGATAGCTCACTAGTTCAATTAGAATAAAATTTCATCTACATATTGATCATATGAAAATTATATTTTTTAAAATATTCGTTGAATATGTCACCTTACACTTGTATTTCTTCAAAATGTAATATAGGATTCTTATATACCAACATCTTTCCAAACACTTTCCCATGATCAAAATTATACAAAATTGGTTCCATTCAAGTTTTCCAATGTGATCAATTGTTCCTATTAAGTAGTAAGAGCCCTCCAATGGAGCCCTCCCTTCCTTGAACTTCTTTATTTCCATCCTCATAAATTGTCTCAACCGATGTGAGGCAATGGTTCATGCAAATGAATTTTCGCAAGATAACATTCTAAGACATGAATGATATTAATCTACATATTTGCATTCCATTCATCATCCTTCATATGATCATTCTCTTATTAGAACCTTTACATAGTCCATCCATATGCGACTACTTCGACATGGAATTCCTTTGTTGTTATATATAAAAACTCACAAAATTCACTTGGAAGTTAACATATCAAACATATGTACATTATACTTGATGAAAGCCTCCTTCATCAAACATATTCTAATGAATTAAAGTCAACCAAATTCCAATTCAACTTCTTCATAACAAGTGGACTCAAATATGATCAAACAATATCAAAACACTTAGCTCTTAATTGGCCAACACTTGTTTTGTTCCTTTTCATGAATTATATAAACTCATTTCCCATGTAGTTGTCCTAATCAACAGAGTCACAAATCTCATTAGTTTTGTAGCAATACCTACTAATTATAAAAGCTACCACATTTCTAGAAAATAATATTATTATTTTCAAAATGATATGTCTAATGGAATAATATCACTACATGGCATAGTTTATTCCATATTTCAATATTCTTCTACCTTTTAGTAAGATTCATTAATCAATGGCATTTCCATGCAATGATTATACACTATCAAGACAAGTCAATTCACATATGAATCTCCTATCTCAAATGAAGGACCAATCATAATTGGAAACTTAAGTTTCCCTCTCACAACTAAGGATGGCACTAGCATGTCCATATTATGTAAAGTTAACAACAATTCATACAATTTCAACACAAACTTAAAATCTATTTGTCTTATGAAAGTTTACCATCATTAAATAGAAAGTTCCAAAGGAAAACTCATAAATATGTTTCTCTCTTTTGTAAGGCAATCAATGATAAAGAAAACATGTCTTATATCCAAACATACTTAACACTCTTGCTAACTTGTTGCATGAGAATTTCGTACGAGTTATCTTTTAGGAGTAAATTACAACCCACCTAGATTACTATTCCAAATATTTCAAAACATAACCTTCAAGATAATGTCAACTAGGTAACAATAGTATTACCCAAAATATAGCACACACTATTTCTTGCTCCATAATCAAACTCATTCAAGCACTCACCTTAGAAGCCATGCACTTAGGTCAATGGACATATACATTCCTCTTTAGGACTAATAAATTCACTTAAGAAAGTTATAAGCTTAGAAAATTCACTCATATTGTCATGTTATTTGACCTATTTCTAAGTTATATTAGGAATACAAGATACCACGCTTGATGACTATTTTTACATTAGTTATACTCTTTTTTAGTAGTCCTTTGGAAATTACATTATCTTAGGCATATCCATCACCATGGGTAAAAAGTATCTTAACTTTTAAGGACAGAAATCCTAATGAAAAGGATGATAATTTTTTACTCATGCATTAAAAACCATCTACAATGAACAAGGGTAAGTGTCATTGATCATTAGGGTTTTTTTTCATTTTAAGTAACCAACTCAACAAGCCATAAAGTACCACCTTTAAACATGTTAAAGTTTCTAATGGCCACATAACAGTGATTTCCTTCACATTGACTCACAATACCAAGGGGAGATTCATTATGAACATAACATTCAATCATGGACATAGTCTTTACCTTACCATAATAAATTTTAAGTGCAATTCCAAAGGATTGAAAATATGGCCAAAAACATATATTCATATGCAGTCCTTATTTTCCTTTTACCACAAATAAGAGGAATTGAACATAACACATCTCAAAATTATTGATCCATTTATTAAGTACAAAGAACTAATCATAAAGGCTCTAGCCTTTTCATAAGAGATAATTATATTTGCACAATACTTTTTCACCCCATACTCTTAGGAAATTCTTGCAATCATTGAAGCAATAAAATCCATCAATTCACCTGAATTCATATAGCCCCAATTGTTGTAACCAATGCTCTATCCTTGGCCCACACAAATCTAGAAGTTTGGAGTTTTTTCACTTTGTGGTCAATTTATTTCCCATTTAGGTCCAATGTTTGAACCAAAAGTTTGATATTATTCTAAAGCACACCCAACCCCTTAAACATTATTAGTATGGTGGGGCTTATGGGAATTTCACGTTCTCCACAAACCCTCTTTTCTTAAATGCAATCCCAATTACCCTTTTTGGGCTTGTAGGTCAATCTTTCTCTTGAGAGCTTTATAAGACTAGATTCTTGCTGAATTTTGAACTTGAAGTTATGGATTTCCAAAGTTGTAGGGTGGAAAAAGAGTTATTTAGGAACCAAAAAGGTGAGTATCCTTCACTCATAGAAGGCAATGATGGATGGAATTTCCACCTGAAATGTCGGGCAGGCTAAACACCTACACAATTTATTTCCCAAAGATTGAGGTAATGCAGAGATTTGTCAAGGCCCTTAAAGGTTGAGTTCTTTCAATGTGCCAAAAAGATAATTATTTTGGTCATTGAGAGAGTTTAGATTACACGCAAAAAACTAGTTGATTTACATTAGTAATGCCAATATTTCATTTGATCACTAAGGGATGAGTTTGACTAAGGAAACAAGAACAATTTTAGTTTGGGCACCAAAAAGAGAGTTTATTTCAAGTACTAAAAGAAGGATTTTTACACACATCCAACAAAAGATTTCCTCGGCTACCAAACATATCTTGAGGATTTTTCCACATAGGCTCTACCATATCATTAAAACATCATCAAATATATGATGACACATCAACATCGGTACACATTTTGGTCATCATCTGCACAATAACACATCATATTCCATACATGTACACATCAATAATTTTTGTGGTCAAATCACTGGTCTCAAAGCCATTTCGCTTACCACATTCTTACAAAGTTTTCGTATAATGTATTGCACTAATAATTTACATGGTACAATAAGTCACTTCTTTAATCCTTTTCCTGATGTGATAAAGCATAGTAGGGAAAAGTCCCCGCATTGTTGGAGATATATTTTCTAGGTGATAAATATTATATCACACCAAAATAGTTTTCTTACAATAAATGAAAATTTTCTTAACTCCTGAAACTTTTTTTTGGTGTCAAATCCTTTTCACACAAATAAAAACCTACTCTTCTAAGATATATCAAATTGTAAAAATATTTCAGTGCAATACAATGCACCCCAAAATTTCCTTGGATGCGATAAGTGTATTGTGGCGATATTTTCACTCATGTGTTGTATGGCACCATAAAAATGTTCTAGTGTGACATATCACACCCCAAATATTTTCCATGTTGTTGTAAATGAAACTTCTCTAGGTTTTCAATAAAACTCCTAAATTTTCCTCTTTTTTCTTCTTCCTTCTCCCTTTGTTACATCTCAAGATAATGTTCATGTGCAATGTGTCACATAAAAAACATTTGCAATGTGACATATTGGATCTCCTAAAAATATTTCATACAATATCCCATCATGACAAAGATTATTTCTTTGAGGCCAGGAGAAATCTCCTTCCTTTATCAAATCACATTTTTTCCCCCTTTTCTTGCAGTGTATTACTTAGAAAATAATCTTGGTGAAATGCATTGTGTGATACACTAAAACTCTTTAAGTTTCCTAAAATTTTCTTAAACCTTGAAGCCATTTTAACAACTATATCACATGATTATTTTAATCATGTGGAATATTTTATATTTCATGTTTTTTCATGCAATACACATTATATTGCATGAAAATATTCATCTTGCCATCACATAAATTGCCTAAGTTTTCATAAAATTTCTAAAGATTTTCAAAAAATTTTCTAACTACAAAAATGAATTGGAAAGCCACAAAAACATGGCTAAATTACTTACTATACAGACCAACTATAATGCCAAAAAGGTCACAATAAATTTACTATGCAAATCGGTCTACTCACACATTTCAGATGAAGATTTTGGACCTTAAGAAAAGCATAATCTTCCATGCTTGAGTGCACACACATAATCACGAACCAATAAATAGTCATTGCAACTATAAGCCTTCTCAACAAAGACAAGAAAATTAATAGATCATTAGTTGAGATGGCTCTTTTCAACCAATTTGCAAGAGATAAACTAATATACACAACAATAATACTATAACATATTTTAAGATTTCCTTTAGAAGAATAAAATGTCATATACAGTCTTATTTCCCAAATATCAATAAACAATACTCCTATAAGAATAATTTTTTAGCATTCAAAACAACAAAACATTAACATGATGCATACTAATGACAACTCAATCAAATGAGAAACAGAGGAGCCTATCTATTTTGAAGACTGAGTTCCATGAAATTGACTTTGAGTGAGCCAATTTACACCCAATCATGGGCACTATTGTACATCAATCTCTCTATAATATTCCACCCCCTAGCCAAGATATGATACCACAAGGGTGAGTTGGGACACTCTTAGAAATTACTAGGTAGTTTCTCTACCTCATAAGAGTTCCTTCCCACTTGGAAATCTCACCATTAAGCTTCTAGGAACACCAATGACCCTTAAGCAACCCCTCTATTGGTTCTATATAACATAACAAAAGTTTTGTTTTGTTTTGCTTTTTTTTTTTGTTTTGTTTTGTTTTTGTTTTTGTTTTTGTTTTTTTGTTTTTTTTTGTTTTTTTTTTTTTTTGTTTTTGTTTTATTATTATTATTATATTATTATTATTATCTAATCCATAGTCCCTCAGGAGTCTCATTTTTCCAATGATTCCTAGTGTGCATACTGAGGCCCTAGTCATGGGCCTCTAGCTATAGTGAATGCCTTGATTTCCTATGCATTTTGGATGTCGAAATAGTTCTTTAGCTGAATTTACTCATAAGATATGGCTAAATTGTTGTTCGATCATCTCCCTACATGATCACCTTACTAAGCTTAGATCTCCCACATGAATATGTGCTCTACCATCCTAAACGAATGCATCCCTAATGCCACACAATTTACCCCTTGATGTGTGGGAACAATTTCCGAGAAAGTGAGAGTTTGATTTTCCACTAGCATGAATCTAAAGAATCCCCATGTTATCATAGTTATGGATGGAAGGCGTACTCTTCCACCAACCTATTACATGTAGGAACTCAAGCCATTTTTCCATAAATAGTTGGAGAGACTTCCCCATGAACCTCGTTTAATGATTTGTTTTGATAAGTCAAAGGAGTATTAGACGATAATTTTCAAAATAAATGTCATCCTAAAAATAATTTTAGCAAAGATGGTTTTGGAGCTTGTGGCATGTAGAACCCCTTCTAGTCTCCTCACTTTTCCACACTAGTGCTATCATGTCCCCTATAGTTCCTCATGCCCAATCAACCATTTGGATTCTTAACTGACTTGAAAATAACCTACATATTATGTTTTGATATGTCTAGATGACCATGGCATGACGATAAAATATCTATGTCAAAATAAAACAACATTCATTGTAATTAATTACAAATTAATTAGGGATCAAAATGAGAACATTACGATGTCTATGACAACTCCTTAGTTAGTGTCATTTTCTTTGTACTGACATTTATGAACCAAGGAAAAGAGAGTAGAGCATAAGTCCCATCTTCTAGATAGGTTTTCTCCCATATCAGGTTTCCCAAATTGCACATTCATTTGTGTAGACGATGTATTAACTTAATTGTTCTTTTATTTTAGATTTCAATTATTTCTATAATTTTTAGCACTAAACTAGTAATAATAAATTTGATGTTTAAAGTAATATAGTACGAAATAAAAACATTCATGATATTGTAAGATCTATTATAACAAATTATTCTAGTGCAATATCCATAACAATTTATAGTTCATTTAAATAAACAAAATGATTTAAAAGTTATTAAATTTTATTTAGAATTATTTTTATAATTTAATATGCAATTTATTATTAGAATTTATAAAATTAATTTAGACAACTATTATCATGCATCAAAGTCACTTTAGTTGAAGATCTTTTTCATATTTGATATAATAATTTAGAATTAATTTTATGAATTAATACTAGAAGATTTAATAAAGCAAATTGATTTAAAAAATTAATTAATTATGAATTAAAATCATTTTCATGATTGATATTTAAAATGTTATCTCTTGTTAGATCTAAGACTTTTGTGATCCATAATGTAGATATCCGTGTTTCGGATTAATCACATCATTAGGATTTGGTCGACGTTTCGAACCAACTAATGTGGTTCATCCTCAGGACAAGGTGAGAAATCAATTGATCTGAAGGAATAAATAGCATGGATGTATCATTGCCCAGAGTTAACCGTTGAAAATTAGTCATTGCTAAATTCGTTACTGAGGAAAGTAAAAAAAATGTTTAAGAATAAGTGATAAAGAGATGTCCGTTAAATTGTTTAATATTTAGTTAGAAACTAGTTGTTATGTAATAATTAAATATTTTATTTCGATATTATAAATTGATTATTTAATAATATCAATTATATAATAATATTATCTAAAAATAATTAATTTATATAATATAATTTGTTAGGGTTTGACTTTTTTTCCCGTGGAAAAAGTTATAATTTCTATTAGCTCGTAAGAAATTACATTCTGTAGATGCCTAGGCATATGCATAATGAGGTTGGTAGCCTCCCAGACATAGCAAATAACTGTTGTTGTAACAACAAAAGCAATGTACAAAAAAAAAAAAAAACCATTTTGTCTTCTGCCTCCACACAGGGAGTTCATAAAATCTCAAAGAGATTTTGCAAAAAACCAAGGATAAACATAAGCTGTTTTGCAGAGATATGCTCCACGTAGGCAGGCCATCTGGGTTCATACAAAAATAAACCAAAACCCGTAGGTCAAAAATAAACTTTTGAAGAAAAAACAGTCATTGAGTTGACTGTTGCAGAGTTCTGAGATGAAGCTGTGGTAGAAACATTACGATAACAGTAGATATACCCAGCGGTTTTCAAGAAAAACCATTGAGCCAAAAAGAAACTGTGAGTGGAAAATAATCAGCAGTATGGTTATGTCTCTCGGTGAGGATGCAGATCTACAAACGGCCTGTGGTAATATTGGTGAAAGGTTCCATCCACTTCTTCCTGTATCAACCAGTCCTCTTCCTGCCTGAGCATTGCCTTCTTTGATAGGTGGTCTGCCCCTGAGTTGTGCTCCCTGTAAATGTGTTGGAAAACAAATTTATCAAAAATTGCTGAAAATCCTGTGAGCCTCTTCCAAAATGTGTCTCAAATAAAAAACAGAGCAATGAGATGTTCTATTGAGCCAAGTACAGACAAGTTTTGAGTCCCCAAATAGTTGTAGCGTTGTGCATCGTTTCTCAAGGGCAAAGTGGATGAGGTGTTTGGCTGTGGTGAGCTCAGCAAAATTATTTGTACCCCTCCCCAGGTGCATTTGGATCTTAAAGCAGCGGTTGTCCCTTAGGTAGAGTATGGCCCCTCCCCCACAACCTTCTTCTTGGGTTGAACCATCAAAGTAGGCCCAAGGGTATGATTTATCAATGAGCTCAGGTTGTATGGTTCTAGGAGGATTCTGTGGGGGGTCTTCGGGGAGGAGGCCGAAATTGGCAAGGACATGGGTTCTGATGGCAGGCTAGAGGGGATCCTTTCGGTCAAAAATGGCCTAGTTCCTCGCCGTCCAGATAGCCCAGCACATTGGGAGGGGTATGTTCCTGTCTCTACCCGTGTGCTTCTCGAGCCAGTCCAGCCAGGCCTCTATAATGGATCTCCCTTGCCATTGATGTAGGGAAAGAGAAGATGAGGAGATGACGGTCCATTGCTCAATGACAATAGGGGAAGACAGAAATAAGTGTTCGGTGTCTTCCTCATTGTTCCTACAGAGGTGACACCAGATTGGCCCATGAAAAGATCGCCTCATCAAATTTGAGCCCGTGGGGATTTTGTTGAAAAGGATGATCCACATAAGCATTCACGTTCTGGGTGCTGCTTTGAGCTTCCATAGTGCTTTCCACGAGTGCTGAACGTTTTCTGGCTGGACATGCTACATGAGCTTTAGGTAGCCTTCCTTGGGGGAGTATTTTCCATTTTTTGCAAAAGCCCATACAACTTCATCTTCTTCTTCCGTTATCCTGATGTGCGCTTGTGTGAGAGCTTCCGTGAAATCCTCCCAATCTTGCCTCCAGCGTCCTGGGATATGAAGTTCTTTTGCTGTCTTCCAAGCCTGCTGGAAAAGGGTGGAGTTTGCCTGATCTGCAATGTTGGATATATGAGTAATGCCCTGGTTCTTTAGGAGAGGAATCAACTGTGCTGGAAGTCGATGGGCGTTTCCACACCCGACCCAGGGATCCACTCCTATACGAACGACGTTCCCCTAATGAATCCGCCATGTTAGGCCTTCCTGAATGAGGGGGAGGGAGTTTAGTACTGCTTTCCATATGTTGGATTTGTTACCACTTACCCTGTGTTCCCTGTAGATCCAATCGATAGTGTTTTCCGGGGCGATGTACTTATCATTTACTACTCTTGTCCAGAGGCTGTGCGAGGTGATGAGTTGCCATCCTAGCTTTGCTGCCAGTGCTTTGGCAAAATAATCCAACCTTTTTATACCCCATCCTCCCCATTTCTTAGGCCTCGCTATTGTGTCCCATTTTACCCATGCGAAGAGATTCCCCTGCTTTTTCCCCTACCATAGGAATCTGCTGCAGATCTTTTGTAATCTGGCTAGAATTCCCCTGGGAATCCAGGCCAGAGACATCCAATATACTCGTGTTGCTTCCAGCACTGCTTTTATGAGGGTGAGTCTTCCTGCCTGAGTAAGGTACCTATTGTACAACACATTCAACCTCTTTTCCACCTTAACAATGAGCCAGATCCAATCTTCAATTTTGTATCCCCCGGGTTTCAGTCGGAATCCTAGATATTTCAACCCTTCCTCCATGGGATGTGTAGAGAAAGGAAACCAGCAAAGTGTGAAATGTACTTCATGTTGCGAGCATCCTATAGCTGTGAGGGTGGATTTGTGTACATTTATTTGCCTGTAGCCCTCTGGAAGAGGTCGAAAACATTCTGTAAGGAAGAGATGTCGGCCATGCTGCCATTTAAGAATATGAGCACATCGTCTACAAATAGGAGGTGGGTGAGAGAGCAATTTTCCATTATTTTTATACCTGTAATTTTGCCCCTCCTGTGTTCTGCCCCTTTCAGTCTGCTTAGCCCCTCCATGACAAGCAAGAAAAGTAATGGTGATAGAGGGCATCCCTGCCTAAGGCCCCTTTCGGCTGTGAAGAAAGGAGTGGGAGTTCCATTAAGGAGGACACTGTAAGGCACATCAGAAATGCAACTCATAATCCATTTGATGAACATATAAGGGAAGCCCAGATGAGTGAGGAGCATGCGAATGTAGAGACGGCTTGCTCTGTCAAAAGCTTTAGAGAGATCCACTTTTAAGATCATACCCTTCAGATTCTTACTCTGCACCGAATGAAGGAGTTCTTGTGCAGTTCCGATGGCTTCGTGGATCTGGCGCTGCTGAAGGAAAGCAAATTGTTCAGGGGATATGTGTGTCGAAAGGATGGGCTTGAGTCTATTATCTAGGATTTTTGCCATGATCTTGTAGAGGCAATTGCACAGCGAGATGGGCCGAAAGTCATTGAAAGAGGCTGGCTTTTCGGATTTGGGAATGAGGGCTATGAAAGTGGATTTGATGGCCGTGGGGATTTTTCCATTGAGGCAGCAATGATTGATTACTTTGAGGAGGTCCTAACCCAGTAGGTCAAAAGAAGCAAGACATAATTCTATAGACCAGCCGTCAGATCCTAGGCTTTTGTCTCTTTGGAAACCCCGGATAGTAGCCTCAAGCTCCCTCAGTGAAACCTCCTTGTTGAGTTCCCCTTCTTCCCCTTCATCCACAAACCTGGGGAAGTGCTCGGCCACTCTCATGATATCTAGCAGGCTGGCTTCCCTCGGGGCCATATAAATATTCCTAAAATGTGAGGTGATGGCCAATGAGGCGAGCTCTCTGGAGGTGTGAACTTGATGCCCCTGTTCATTTTGCAGCTCCCAGATAGTGTTGATTGCTTTCTTGCCATTTGCAAAGCAGTGGAAGAACTTTGTGTTCTCATCCCCCTCCTTGAGCTAGATCACTCTGCTTCTTAGTCGCCAGCTTGCTTCTCCATCTTTAAGAACTTGAGCCCTCTGCTTGGTTAAGATTTCATAAAAGGCTTCTTGTTCCATAGAAGTGAAAGTACCCTCCGATTGAGATTCAAGATCTGTGATCTCCTGCTCAGCTTAGGTTATAATAAGGTCTTCCTGTTCCCTTTTCTTGTGGGCCCAAGCTCTGGATAATCCCTTAATTTCAGAGAGGTTTTTGACAAACCGTATTGCTGGATCCTCCTCCTCAGTGATCAGGTGCGATTTCTAGAAATCGGTTATTAGATTGATATAGGAGAGGTCCCAAAGCCATGTATAGTTGAATTTGAAAGGGGTTGTGTGCTTTTGTCGCCTGTCTCCAACCTATAAAAAAAATGGGCCTATGATCCGAGATTCCTCCACTGCCGACCCATTGCCTTGATCTGGGGTGGCTGTTGTGGAAAGCCTCCTTGATAATAAAGCGGTCCAGTCTCCTAGCCAGGCTTTGATCACTAGTTCGGTTGTTTCTCCAGGTATGTTGTATCTTAGCCGAGGGGATATCTATCCAAAGGAAGTTCTCTTCCAGATGCTCAAAGAAGTCGGATAGCGGGTCTATCTGTGCGATATGTCCCCAAGATTCCGAGAAGCCCAGAGAGAAATTTAGGTCCCCGCCTAGGATCACGTTATCTTCTAGAAGGAGGGGGGAGCTGAGTAGCCTACGCCAAAAAATCTCCCTATTGTGGCAAGGTCCATAGACATTGATAATTCTTAGCTCTTCCTCTAGATCCTTGGAATAGATGTTCGCTCCCAGAAATCCCCCACCTCCCCATATGTTCTTCAGGTTAATAGTGCTATGCTTAAACCCAACTGCGATACCCCCGGAGCGTCCCGAGACGTCAAGAGCGTGGAAAGTCCATCCCGGCAACCAAGAACTTAGGATAGGGATAACCGCTTCTGCCTTACAAAGGATTTCTTGTAAAAGGATAACATCAACCAAATCAGATAAAAGGAGACGCTTCAGGGCCAACTTTTTCTCGGGGCTAGCCAGTCCTCTGCAATTGAAGGACAAAATTTTCATGGAGGGGGATTGGGAAGGGTGTCCTTTGCTCTAAGTACCCTTTCAATGGTATGTTGTTTGCCCTGAATCACTTCGTCACCTGCTTGTTCTTTTGCTTTGTGAAGTTTGGATGGTCTACCTCTACCTTGTTTGGGCGAAAGGATAAGAGGGGCAGCATCTAGCCCTATGGCATCTGGCTCTTTCTGCTTGGCAGTCGAGCAGGTGGAGTACCTCGGCGTTCAGTTTACCAAGGGGGAAGGAGTCTGAAGGGAGGGGAAAGGGATGGATGAGAGGGAGCACGAGGTAAAGGTGGCTGATGGCTTTAGGAGGGGGCAAGTCATATATAGATGACCTGTCCTTGAGGGGGGGAGAGGGGGCCGGGAATCCGCTACTGGGTCGAGAGCCAACGGGGAGGAGGGGGAGGGAATCAAGATCAGAGGGGGTAAATGGGAGGAGAGTGATAAAAAAAAAAAGAAGTATGATGAGAACCAAAGGCTGCAGGGGGGAGAGACATACCCGATGAGAAGACGTCACCTTTTGCTGCCTTTGAGCGCGTCAGTGGTGGAGAAAGAGGCCTGATCGGGTTCTTGCCCTTCTTTTTCTGCAGAGGTGCAAGCGGCACTTCCACAGTGTCCGAAGTTTTGATTTGCTCCGCCTTTTGAGCTGCAACAACCTGTGGATTGGGATTCTCGGATTCTGGGTCTTGTTCGTGCTCTCTAATATCCTGAGGATTTTTCTTGAGGAGGGGGCAGTCTTTGTACAGATGACCCACTTGATGGCATCTCCTACAGCGGTAGGGGATTCCTTCATAATCCAGCTTCTGCTTCCTCGAAAAGGATTTCCATTGTATAATGATATACTCCTGCAGGCCTCCTCTTGTGTCCATATGCATTAAAGTCTTGACATATGCCATCATTCCCGTTATGATATATGACTTTTCAGACTCCATATAAGTACCCAGTGAATTCCCGATTCTCCTGAAGGTATCCTCGGACTAGTACTAGAAGGGCAAGCCCAGGGGTCTGATCCAGACTGGCCTAACCCTGATTTGTTCAGTCTCCGGGTCGAAGAGGGGCGACCATCTTTTGAGAAGTACCGGTGCTTTTTCGAAATGCCAGAAAGACGACAAAACCCAGCTCGTGTGGTCGGCCCTGGCGAACCTCAGCGCAAACCATCCTCGCACGAATGTCTAGACAAAGGGGATTTTCGCCAGATGTTGACCCCAGATCTTTGTTGCCCATAACTTTAGCCTTTCCGCTGAGTAATTTCTGCCTCTGATGCACCCCACTAGCACCCTATCCACTAAATCCATCGCGTCCCCCCGCTGAATTTCTTCTTCGAGCCTTAGAATGATGTCCACAGGTCGGGATTTGAAGCAACGCTGTTTCTTTGAGGGGTGGGAGGACATACGTTTAGGGTATGTAGGAGCCTAGTTTCTTCCGAAGCAGCGAGCAGGGGGGGAGGGTTAGGGGTCGGGAGGGGGACGGGAATAGCCTCCGGGAGGGGGGGGATCGAGTTAAAACTGCCAAAGGAAAAAAGGGGTGCAAGGGGAGGGGTCGGAGCTGCCTAAGGGAGAGCTTCGAGGGGGGCTTCAGATTGAAGCGGGGGAGGGTGAGAACCCGGCAAATCTGAAGGGCCGACACAGGAAGGAGAGGCTTGGAAGCAATCCGAGAGAAACCCAAGTGAGGCCGGGGAAGGAACAATGAAGGGCGTCCAAGAAGTGGGTTCTTCCGGCTGAAGAGAGGCTGAGAGAACAGGTTATGTCGACTGTGTGAGGTCCTCGAAGCTGGCAGTCAAGATTTCACTGTATAGACCTCCTGAAGCCGCAAACGTGGAGCGCTAGATGGGGCCTTCCACCAGCAGAGAGTCCGAGTAGTCCACCTCGTCTAGGTCCATTACGCCAGGTGCTAAAACAGGGTAACACCTCGGAACCAGGTAACCGTTGGAGACCGACACCGACAGCGTTGTTGGATCGGGACCATCCTGGGGCGGGAAATATGGAACAAAGAAATCGACCGGGATGAGCAGGTGGGAGGAAAACGACGGGAGGCGTCCGTGACCTGTCTGTGAACTGTTCTTCAAAACCCTAACAGCGATCGGCGGAGGTAAAACAATAGGGTAAAAGGAAAAGGTAAGTAATAGCTCTCTTTGCAGGTGAAAAAAAGATCGCGAGCCTGGGCACGTGTTCCGAGATGTGTCAGGGGTGGCTGCAGGACCGATGTCGGCCTGCAACCCTGTTCCACTACCCCCGTTAAAACCATGATAACCAGGTCCAGCCGTACCGGCTGCGCTCCCTCCTGTTATTCATATTTCATTTTATGCAACATTAAAAAATCTTAGGGTTTGAGTTATTCAAGATATATTTGGTTAAAGACTTACTGTTAAGAATAATTCAAATTAAAATATTTTATTTCATTATGATTTAATATTGTTAATTTCAATATATAATATGACCATAATTTGTTAGAGGATAACTAATATCCCTTAAATAGGAGGATGACAATGATAATTTTAAAGGTTTACTAGGTAAATATTAAAAGTCAAGATTAGTTACTATGCATAATCATATTTTAGTTATGTTAACCATTTTGATTATAAATATGCTAACCATGCTAAATAAATGATGTTAAAGAAAATTAATAAGGATAAAAGGGGATAAAACTAGAAGAAGATAAGAGAAAATCAGAAAGAACTCTTACTTAATTTCCAGCCATCATCCCTATTAAGGTTTTTGGCATGCCTCTCAATCTCAATCACTTCCCTGATTTCCCTGTGGTGGAAATGATCAACCCTAACAATGACTTTGGATTCTTCAATGCAGACATGGTTTTTTGATTTCCATTCTATTTATTCCTTCAGATCAATTTATTTCTCACCTTGTCCTGAGGATGAACCACATTAGTTGGTTCAAAACGTCGACCAAATCCTAACAATGTGATTAATCCGAAAGACTGATATCTATGTTATCTCTTTTTAATATTAATACTAACAGCTATTAATGGCTAAGTCTCTTTAGTTGAATATATGTTTTCATCTATTTTTTATATTTGAAAAAAAAGAAATATTTTGATGATTCAATCAAATACATTGATTTGAAAAAGTAACGTCGAGAGGTGCTTGATGTTGTAATGTTTAACATTTTGACTCAAAATAAAAAACAAAAAAGATCTCCAACTTCTCCAACTCATGGTTTTTTCCTACGACATTCTTCATTAATATGACCTATTTAAAATCTAATAACTAAACCAACCTAGATCCATTTAACTCCGAATCTACCAAGCATCCAAAGGGATAAAATCTCTCTCTTGATGATCTAGGTGGATGATGATGGCCACCTGCCTATTCCACTTGGACACCACCAATGTCTCTTTCAGTTTTTTAGTTTCCTTAATTATAGTATAGCTTACTATTTTTGGCATTTTTTTCGAGTCCTAAACTTCCAGAGTCGTTTTGAGGCCGTAAACAAAGTTTTTTTGGGAAAACTGGGGCCAACATGGGTCACTAATCAATGTTGGTCACTTGGAAGTTGTAGTCCTTGGATAGATATTTCTAATGAGGTATTGTGTACGTTGTAGGTTTTAACCCCGTACAGAAATTACCTGCATACGAATTCTAAATCACAGAAAAAATAAACAATACGAGAGCATAACACATAAAAACACATACGCACAGAGATTTTCCCCTGGATCCCAAAACTGGGACTACCAGCTTGATTTTTCATTATGTTCCTTTCAATGTTTCAATACATATTTATACATGCCGAAGCATCCAAACCATGGACCAAAAAACCATCGCGTCCAAAACCATGGACCGAAAACCATCGCGTCAAAAAAACATGTGCGAAAATCATGCACAAAACCATAGGTGGGTCTGCCCAACCTAACATACGGTCAAAAACCAAAATTTTCCAGGGCATTGCCCCGGACCCCATAAAGTGGGGTTACGGGTACCCCTCAAACCCCCTGTTAACTATGTGGAAAGAATATAACACAACCCAACATACGTCAAACGAAGATCGTATGCCAAAGGTATGACCCCGTGAAGTTGATGTACCAATTTACCCAAACAGGTCCCATAGGTTTGGCGCTTCATCTCCTAGGGTTAGGTTTTTGGATGTTTAGGGTTTTCCATTGTTTCTCAATAATAAATAGGCTTTTGAGCCTCATTGAAACACAGTTTAGAGGCATGTAGCCACCACATCTCTTCTTAAAGATAAGCTACCATCGCCTGAGCTATTCTTATTTCCATTGCGTTTGTAAGCATATTTCATTATTTTTTATTGATTAATGAAGTGTTATTTTTGTTGCATATCTGTATTTATGGTTATATCTGTAATTTGTTGCATTCATGTTTAAGTTTGGATCAGTGGTATCAGAGTAGTCTGCTTTTTCTCTGTTTTTCTTTGCATGTCCCCAACAAGGGCAGGATATAAGGAGTTAGGGCTCGAACTGGTCAAACCTTTGCAAGACCAGCCTCGCAAATCCTGAGGACCTCCCATGATGGAAGAGAAGAAAGATGAGGGGACACGAGTTCCTTTCAAAATCTTTCTCTAAGAAGCCCTTGAGTGACAGAGGAACGCGATGATGAACAACTTTTCCCATCTCATCAATGGATACCCAAGGGCGACACATCTCCTTCTAGCAGCTAATATAGAAGTGCCACACCCTTTAAGCACAAGTTAACTTTGACATCCCCATATTTGAGGGTCAGATAGATGTAGGCATCGTAGATAAATGGTGAAATCTGCTAGAAGGATAATTTTTTGTTCATGATTTTTCCAGTCGCGAGAAGATTAGTTTTGCACTTCTCAAATCCACCCCCACATCAAGGACTGGTGGGAAACCTATTGTGAGAGGAAGGATGAAAGTACAACTTCAGAATTTTCCATCGCACCAACTTGGAACTCGTTTTGGGACACCATCAAGGAGCAGTACTACCCTGTTGGGAGATATGAGGATAAATATATAAAGTGGACCACACTACGGCAGGGAAGCGACGAAGACGTGCCAAATTTTACCAATGCTTTTCATTTGCTTCACATGAAGTTGGGTATCAAAGATTCTAAGAAACATTTGGTACTCAAGTACATGGACGCCTACATAGGTACATCCAGGATGAGATGTAGTTCTTGGAAATCTCCTCGCTCAGCTTGGCATATTGATATGATGTCAAGATTGAGTAGAAGTTTAAACAGAGAAAGCGAGACTTTGGATCTATGAATTCGAAGCAAGGGAAAGGCACTCCTAAGCCGCAGAGCAAAGGGAAAAGCCAAGGTGGGGCAACCCAGGATAACCTGCCGAAGTGGCAAGCAAAGAACAACACCACGAAGATAAAGAAGGACTTGGGAAAGTGGTGTGAGTTCCATAAGAGCTCCACTCACAACATGAGTGAGTGTCGGGCCAAGCAGTCACTGGTGGCTATGCTGAAGGCTTATGAGTAAGACACATGTTCCGAATCTGAGTCAGAACCTGACACGAGGAATGAAAACAGGAAGCAGATCATTGATGCAGAACCCAGTGCCACTGTGGCCACCGCGAAGATCCAAAATATTGAGCTTGAAGATCCAGAGAAGGGGGAACTCCTTACCACTCATAGATGTGGGTGAAGGGTTCTTTGCTGTAATTCATTGTTGACAACGGGAGCCAAAAGAACGTCATTTCAGTAGAGGTTGTGAAGTGGCTGGGCCTATTGACTACAACACGTCTGCAATTGTACAACATCAGGTGGCTTCACCAAGGACGAGATCTCTGCGTCAGGAAGTAATGCCACCTTCCCTACAACATCAAGCCCTTCACGGATGAGGTATTGTGTGATGTTTATCCTCTTGTAGTTTGTGACATATTATTAGGAAAACCATACTTGTGGAAGTGACATGCTGCATATGAGTCTACACACCACTTTGTTATTATTTCTTTGGGTAGTAAGTTATATAGGATACTAGAGATAGCCCCACCTACTGCCATCTCTTTGATCTCTTCTAAGCTATGCAATAAGATCATCTCCCAGATTGGGAAATTTGTTTTCTTTTTGATTCACTCTCAAAGTAAGGGGAAGATTGTAGCCACATTCATGGCCCCTGGGAAGGGTTCCTCCACATAGTAGAAGCAGGTGGATACGGTCGTGGAAGAATACAAGGACATCTTCTCCTCACCCATAGGGGTACCCTTGCACTGTCAGGTCAAGCATTTGATCGATCTAACTCGTAGAGCACCTCTACCCAACAGGCCACTATATCGCCACTCCATTTTGGAAAATGAAGAGATCAAGCAGAAAATCTAGGATTTTTTGCAAAAAGGGCAAATCCGACAAATTTCCTCGCCTTTTGAGAGCCCGATTGTACTTGTACAAAAGAAGGATGGGAACTGGAGGCTCTGCATTGATTATGAGGCATTAAAAAAAATCACTGTCAAGAACAGGTATCCAATCCCGCAGATTGATGACCTTCTAGACCAACTCAAGGGGGCCAAGTATTTTAACAAGATCGATATGAAGTCTGGATATCACAAGGTTTCAATAGAGCCCACATATGTATGGAAGACCATTTTCAAATCCAAGGAAGGCCTTTTTGAATGGTTGGTTATGCCCTTCAGGTTGAAAAATGCCCCTGCTACTTTGATGAGGCTAATGGATGACATCTTTAGGCCCTTCACCAACTCATTTGTGGTTTTTTACCTAGACGACATCCTCATCTTTAGCAAGATTTGGGAATAACACTTGCAACACATTCAGCATGTCCTTTAAACCCTTTGACAACACAATCTGTGTGCCAACTTGGAGAAATGCACCTTTCACATGAGTCAGGTCCAATATTCGGGTTCCATCATAGATGAGCATAGCATGCATGTGGATCCAACTAAGATCTAATTCATTCAGGATTGGCCAGCCCTGACCACTCTAAAGAAGCTTTGCAACTTTTTGGGCCTTGCAAATTTTTATCAGAGGCTCATTTTTGGGAGGTCTTTGAGTCAAATTACTAAGGGCAGGGCGAAAGAAATTTTTTCTTGGTCCGAGTCCCACTAGAATGCGTTTGTTGAGTTGAAGCACCAACTCTATTCTACACCGATACTCACACTACCATTTAAAATCGAGACAGACCCCTCAGACTATGTTATTGGCGTAGTCCTCACCTATCATGGGCATCCAATGGCCTATCATAGTGAGACTCTTTCCGATACAATTTGAAAGTACCCCACCTATGATAACGTGATGTATTTCATCGTGCAAGCTTGCCGCCAATGGAAACATTACATTCTGGGGAAGGAGACGATCATCCAAACTGATCACCGACCTCTTCAATTTATACATATACAAGGGAAGTTGTAAAATGATCACCATCAGAAGTGTTCTACATATCTGCAACAATTCTACTTGAACATGCAATACAAAAAGGGAAGCACCAATAATGTTGCAGACTGCCTCAATCGACCCCCAGTTGCAACACTGACTACTGTTCTCAACTTTTGTGGCCACAAGACCTTTAGATGGCCACAACTATACAAAAATGATACAGATTTCGGTTACACATACCAGATGCTAGTAGATGGAAAGCAAGTTCCTCATTTCCACCTCTAGGATGCATTATTATGCTACTTGGGCCACCTTTGTGTTCCTTCAAGTGAGCGTGCCAAGTTGATTTGGGAGGCACATTACAGTTGGGTCGCAGGACACTTTAGGGTGGAGAAAACTGTGGTTGTACTACAAAAGTACTTTTAGTGGCCCAAAATCTGACTCGATGTTGGGAAATATATCAGATCTTGCATTAGTTGTGCATCACCAAGCCAACCATCAAGAAGCAAGGCCTATACACTCCTTTGCCTACTCCCAGCTAGCCGTGGGAATCCATCTCCATGGACTATATATATCTGGCCTCCCTTCTACTAAGCACGAAAATGATTGTGTATTTGTGGTCGTGGATAGATTTTCTAAGATGGCTATATTGGCAGCCTACAAAAAGAGTATCACAACAGAGAAAAATGAAAAACTCTTCTTTGAATGAGTATGGGTACATTTGGGATCCTGCAGACCATTATATCAGATCGGGATAGCAGGTTCCTAATCACATTGTTTCAAGCCTCTGGACACTATTGGAAACCAAGCTCACCAAGTCAACAATCTTCCATCCCCAGACTGATGGCCAACCAAAGGTCATCAATAGGATGATAGTGCACATACTCCGCATGTACAACTCCAAGCATCCATGAACCTAGGATGAGAGCCTTCCCTATGTGCAACACAGTTATAATAGATCTCTCCATAGCTCGACTAGTCACAATTCCTTTCAAGTGGTCTAGGATTTTAACCATTGTGTCTGATTGATATTGCCATGCCTCATGCGACTACACAGACATAATCCACACATGTATTGTCCAAGGCTAAAGCGACCAACATTATTAAATGAATCTGACACATCTGCTAGTAGGTTCACAACATCTTGGAGAAATCAAACACCAAGTACAACCATTGACATGATCAACATCGGGTGCCACACAAGTTTCATCTTGACGACAAAGTTTGATTGCATTTTCTCAAAAGAACGCCTTACCGGAGCCCATCATAAGCTTAGACCACTCTGATATGGTCCTTACACCATTATCAAGGTTGTGGGAGACAATTCTTTTGAGCTCAACATTCCCCCATTCCTTGGCTCGCACCTAGTGTTCAATGTGGACCACCTTTGACCATACTTCCCACCATTACTAGACACATCAGACATTGCAAAACAACTCACACCAATAGAATTAAACCCATACTACATGGAACATGCCACAACTGATCGAATTATGGACACATAGGTCAAGAACACTCACCAACATAATATCCAACTATATCGGGTTGTTAAAGCTACCTAACTCCTGCACCAAGGCAAGTTGCTCACAAGGGACCAAGTTCAGCAAAAATTTCCCCATCTCATGGAGGCACTCAACATAATGGTGACCATTTGTTCCTAAGGGGGGAGAACTGATCCAGGTGGATGTTAGTGGCCACCTTCCTATTCCACCTAGACCCCCACCATTGTCTCTTTCAGTTTTCTAGTTTCCTTAATTGTAGCACAATTTACTATTTTGGCAGTTTTTTGGGTCCTAAAATTTTGGAGTCATTTTGAGGCCCTAATTGTATATTGACAGATGAATTTACTATTTTTGGCAGTTTTTCAGGTCCTAAAATTTTGGACTCATTTTGAGGCTCAAACCAAAATGACTTCATTGTCAAAGAACCAGTCATCTAGAAGATCACTGTTTTGATCTCCATCCTTGTCACCATTGTGGAGAGTCAAATCATTCATCAGAACAATCAACAACAAACAACAACAATCATCTAGATTGAAGATTGATTATTCATGGGTTGATCCCTGGGAATGGTCATCCACAGTCAAAATATTGTATAAGTTTTACAATCGAATTCACTCACACATATTGCAGTTAACAGTAAAAATGAAGATGGTACTCTCGTGCAGTTGAACGGGGGAGTACACCAGTGAAACACTCCTACACCTGAAGGGGGGGAGTTCAGAAATAATTTGAAGAAGATTGTCTCTCCTTTCAGTTGACATGGGGGGAAAATGTCAATGAAATTGACAGTGGTTGTCAGACTGAAAGTCTCAACAACATCAGCAAAGAAGCCAGTGGGCATTTTCATCAGCGAGTGAGCATCAACAAATTCGCTAGTGGGTGATCGACAACAAAGTTAGCAGTGAGCAGTTTTCAAACACAATGAAAGCAATAGTGAGTTGTTTTCCAGCCAGTGGGCGATCAACATCAGCAGATATGCCAGTGGGCATTATCAACATTTTGTTAGTGGACAAAGGATGTTGATTGAAAGAAGAAGACAAATGGATTTTTTTGTAGCTTGGCACATGATGGAGTTGTCAAGCGACATCAGGGAAAATTTTAAGAACCCCCCCTAAATTTACATGTATAATAAATGGGCAAATCTCCATGGTATATAGGAAAAATGGAAGGCGATTTTATCAATAATATGATATGTATATATAATTTTCTGGCGAATCTCTCACCAGGCATGGCGAATATTTACTCAATTATAAAATCTTGTGTTTATTGAATACACAAATGAAATCATTGCATTTCTTTAAAATATATTTTGAAATCAAAATTACCAAAATTACATATCGATAATCTAGTGGGTGTAAGATAAAAGTCACCCGTGCCATTCACAGAAAGCATGAGAAAAAACCTAATACTATATATAAAACCAAGAAAAAATCAAATTCATCACTTCTATGTTCCTGTTTGCAATTAGAAAAATTACCCAAATTACAATATGTTTACTCCACTTCTAGGGACCTCGTAACCACCCTACCAATACACAAGTATGTTCCCGTTTGGAATTAGAAAAAGTACCCAAATTACAATCTGTTTACTCCAGCATATGTTGGAAAGTTATAGAAGGATGACTAGTGCAATCAATTCATTCCTTTTAGCCCTGGATTTGTTTCAGTTTAAAACAGAAGTATACAAATATACTTGTCCAATGTCTATGCTTTAACCATTCACCTTAAGATGTTTTTACAATATAATTTCCTAAGTCTATTTAGTATCTTCATTATCATAAAAACCAACCTATATCCATCTTAACTCCACATCTACCACTCTTAGGGGAATGAAATCTATTTATCCCTCTGAGCACTTGGTAGACCCAGAATTAAGATGGATCTAAGATAGAATCACTACAACAAAACAGGCAATTTGTGCCAGATTTAGCACCAGATTTTAGTGCATTTTTTTCTCAATTGGGATGAGTAGCCTGGCGCTAAATCTGGCTCTATTGTACAATTTTTAAAGCGTCCTTTTTTGCACCAAATTTTGCATCTTTTTTACGCCAAAGTTTCCATCATTTTTTGCATCATATTTTGCACCAAGATTTTCATTTGGTTTTACAACAAGTTTTGCTTCTAGTTTTGTGCCATTTTTTGCATCTATTTTTTGCATCTATTTTTGCATCACTTTTTGCTTCCTCTTTTGTGGCATTCTTTGCTTCTAGTTTTGTGTCATAATTTTCATCGATTTTTACACCATCTTTGGCATCTGATTTAGTGCCTTTTTTTACATCCAGTTTGTGCCAATTTTTGCATCTGGGCTTATGCCATTTTTTGCTTATAATTTTGTACTTATGTTTACGTCTATTTTTGTGCCTATTTTTCTCCTGTTTTTTACACCATTTTTTCCATCCAATTTTTCACCTTTTGTTGAATCTGATTTAGTGTCAAATTTTGCATGCATTTTTGCACCATTTTTTGCACCCACTCTTGTGTTTTATTTATCTCCCTTTTTTGCATCCTATTTTGCACCATATTTTGCATTTAATTTTGCATTATTTGTTTCATCCAATTTCGCATCATTTTTAACACCATTTTTTGCATCCAATTTTGCATCCTTTTGAGCATCTAAATTTGCATCCTATGTTGAACCATATGTTGCATCCACCTTTGAATCTCATTTTGTGTCTATTGTTACGTTGAATTTTGAGCCATTTTTTTCATCTACTTTTGCATCTGTTTTTGCGCCAAGTTTTGAATGATTTGTTGCACCTCATTTTACATCCAATATTGCATCTCAATTTGCATCCAAATTTAAGTCATTTTTATGCCCATTTTTGCACCATTTTTTCTTCTTTTGTGTCCAATTTTGCACCATTTTTTATGTCCAAATTTGCAACCTTTTTGGTATCTAATTTTTCATCCTTTCCGGCTTCCAAATTTGCATCCTTTTTTCTACCACATTTTGTGTCCACATTTGCATCTCATTTTGCACCTAGATTTTAGTTTGAATTTTCATCTAGTTATGCATCGTTTTTGACATCCTTGATTTCACCCTTTTTTAGTCCCATTTTGCATCTTGTTTTGTGTCTTTTCTTACATCTTTTTTTCATCATAATTTTACACCATTCTTTGAATCCTCATTTTGGTGTCATTTTTGCATCCTTGTTTGTGCCCAATTCGGTATCCTTTCATATTCCCTATTTTGTTCCCTTATTTGTGTCTACTGTTGCACCATTTTTTTATTTTACTTTAAAACCCTTTTTGTGTCATTGTTTGCATCTTTTTTGATGGCTAGTTTAACATCCAATTCTACTCTCAATTTTGCATCCATGGTTAAATCCACTTTTGGCTTCATGTTTAGAGTTTTACATTCATTTCCATTTATGACCCCCTCTATGTGTTCATTTTACTAAGTTCATTTAAATAGTGAAATATATTAAAGTTTCTAAATATCATTTTGCTGTAGGATTTAATGTACGGTTAGATGAAAACAAAACCGTCTCAATTTATCCCGGAAACCTAGGACAAACCAATTAAGAGAAAGGTTGTTCTAAGGCTTAGGATTCTTAGTAGATCAAGATGTAGAGTATAGATTAAGAGAAAGAGAATGAATTCTTGTGAGTCCTCGCATGCAAGTCTTCTTGGAGTTTTTAGTATAGCTAGGAAGCGCTCGTAGCTAGCTCCAAAGCTTGGTCCTGCAAACAAGAGAGAGAATAAAGCAACCTTCACAGCATAATATCTTGATAATCGAAACTATCAGAAACATATAAATATTATTGAATAAGTAAATACAAACCAAAATTCCATACATCCATTAGTTAAATAGAAGAAGTAAAGAATGAATAGAAACATATGGAAGGAAGAACAACTAATATATATGAATAAAGGAGTTGGAGGAAAGTTACAACAATCAGATGTAGTTGCAACAGCAACTCCCCCAACTCATAGCTCCAAAGCTCTCCCTCTCAAGATAGATCTCAGCAGCGTGACAATACAAGAATTCCCATCATTTTTTCAATGGCCAAGCCTCCAATATATAGGAAAGTGAAGGCTATGAAGATTTCCCAAATTCCTCATTAGTTCAATCTAGGAAAAATCTTTTGGGTGAATAATGTTTCCTCATATAAAAATGGCCTTTTCCACTTTTTAGATTCTTTTGTGCTTAGGAAAAAGCTTCCTGATCCTTTATGGCTCTTTCCTGCTTTTGTATGCTTTTATTTTTTAGGAAAAAGCTAAAGATGAGGATAAAAAGATTACATTCCACCATATGAGTTTCCGAAAGTGAACAAGAGTGTCAAATTCAAATTCTAGTTTGCTTATGTTTTAGCATTTTTTATTTGCTAAAAAAATATATTTAGTTTTTGGTATTCTTTTCTATAAGAAAATTTATATTTTGTATTTATAAAAATGGGTTTTAAACATTCCATTCATGCTAAATTTGTGATTTTACGATAGGAGTTTAAATTATATATAAAAAAAGTAACTCAAAGCCATGTGTTGTGTCGTTGACATTGGTGTTATACATCTCTTCCTTGCTAAGTTATAGAATGTGCTTGGGTTTTCTTAATGTAATAAAACTAATTATGTTCTTCATGATATCATGAAATGTTCATCTTGAACCAGGCTAATAAAACAATAAAGTGAAAATAGGCTTGCCTTTGTCCTTTGTAGATATTTGTCCCCATTAATCTTGATCTTAATAGATTAATTGTCTTATGGTGGCCTTAAGTGGTCACTTCCATTAGTTGCATGCTTTATAGTTTTATGTTTGTGACATTTTTTAGGATTGATAATATGTTATTTAATATTTCAAAATTTGTTATTGTCCATATTATTGTTAAATATGTTGGTTTTTCAGCATGTTTTAGCAAAACGTTCCCAAATTTTTTATAGATTGTATTTTATAACGCAATGATTCATTGCTTGATGAAGTTGTTTTGGATAATTTTTTTAATGATTCATTGATTGACTAAATTGTTATGGATATTTTCTTTAGTATATTAAATGGTATGTGATAAAATCAAAAGTCACCTCTTTTTTAGATTTTCATTGCTCAATTTCCCTTAAGGCCATCAAGTTCACCATTTGGTCCCAGGTTAAGGAAATATAGAAGTCATGAAGTGGAATTGTCCAAGCACTTAAAACTTGAGACATGTTTTTTTTAGTCACATTATACTTCCTTTCTATGTAAATTCTCAATGAAAATAGTCTCATGGAATATGAGGGGCCTCAATAGTAAAGGAAAACAAAGACTCCTAAAAGAAAAATGGTACGCAAAGCACCCATCAATAATGTTGATATAAGAAGAAAAAATATTAAGTGAGGTTTTGCCTCATATAATTAGAAAATGGGGGAGGAATTTCCAAGTAGTAGTGATTGATGCTTAGAGATACATGCGTGGAATGGTTATTATTTGAAATGATCAAGACATCAAGGTTACCAATATGTTTACCTCTTTTTGCATTATGACGATACAATTTTATTTAATTGACATCGAGGACTACTACCATGTATCCAACTATGACTCCAATATCACAAATGGAAAACCTCTATTTCTCAATTCTATTTCTAGCACAAGTAATTTATACTCCCCATCTCCATGGATTATTGGGAGTGACTTCAATATTATCAAGTTTCTCGAGGAAAAGAAAGGATCAATCGCAATGTTTAACAAGATATTTTGTAAGCTATACCATTAAAGCCATAAAGTAGTCTCCATTAAAGTTGTCAAGCAATGAGTCTCCAACCCACACATGTGGATCAATGAGATGTAATACATGTGTGTGGTGACTAACTTAATACACCACTCTAATAACTCCACAAACTTATGTATTTCACTCCGTCACATAAATTGACATTAGTGTGACATAAGTAAACCAAGAGTAGACATGAAAGCCTTAGGAAACAAACATTCCCTGGATCCTCAATTAGGTGCTTAAATGATGAAGTGAAAATGCAAGGAGAAAAGAGGAATTCATGATTTAATCATCACAAACATGTGATCAAGTGTGACTAGGAGTGTATATATTCATATATTTTCCAAAGAGGGAGTGAATACATGGGTTACCATTCATTGGCCCTTATTTTTCTTTCTTTTTCATTTTCTTAAATATAGGACTTAGGGAATAAGGTTTTTATAAGTTTGGCACAGCTCGTAGATATAAGATTTACATGAATTTTCACTTCAACCTTAGAGTTTAGACTTAGATAAATCAATATAGTGTACCTTTAATGATTTTGGCTTTCACTTTTTGATTTTATTTCATCACAAATGGCAAAAGGGGAAATATTTTGCCACAAATCTATGAATGCTTAATCATAAAGGCGTCATGTGATGAAAACAAATTAATGATGTTATTCTCTATGAAAATGATGGGTATTCTTGAGACAATCTTATGCTTGTGGATGTCTCCTCTCTGGTTGAGAGGGAGTGAGGGTAGACACCATATTACCCATGTGTCATGTACTATGGCCAGGACTAACAATCGTAAGCCTAGTAAAGACACTAGTAGGGAGAATGGTGGATTGGATAAACATCTGGGACCAATATTCTTTGAGAATTTGGAATTTGACTAGGACTAATTGCCATAAGTCAAGTACATTAATCCAATATAAGAATAGTCATGAGGATTGACATTTCCTAGTGTCAAATATTATGATAGTGGATTAGGAAATAATCACGTGAGGACATACCTGGTGAACATCCTAGTGGGGTAAGTGCTTAGAGAGGTAGTGGTGTCAAAATTTATTCATCCCAACATTGTGCTATGATATAATGGAGAGATAAACTTGTTAGTCAAGGCCTTACTATTTTGACAATGTTGGCTATGATGATGTAAATCATCATTGATGCTTATCAATCCAGATCCCTTCTTATATGAATATTTCAACTTGAGAG
>APFE031464503.1:43453-54467 GCA_000404065.3 Pinus taeda | reverse complement strand
GATCTAAGATAGAATTTCCCCTTTAAATAGTCTATACTCACATGAATACCATGGGTTATCATAAACCTGGAGCTTAAGAATTACTTTTAGTAATTTATAAAAATTAATAAAATTAATAGTTGATTTTTATTTTATTTTTATTTTAACCAAGCTAAAATGTTTAACATACATTAAATTACAACATCCATTTTTACTCTTGGTCGGATCAAATATTTTTTCACTCTATGCTAGTTTGCATATCACGATATTTGATACCTCTCAGGGGTTAGTAGATCAGAGTAAAGATGGATCTATTCTGGTTTAATCCCCCATTTAAATAGGCTACATTCCAAGTGAATACCATGGGTCAATACCATGTGCCATTTTGGTGAATACCATGGGTCAATACCATGTGCCATTTTTATTTTTATTAATACTAATATTAGGGTTAATAATGTTTTTTTGCATGGTACTAATATAAAAAAATAAAAAAATGTTTTATTTGTTTACCATACCTCTCGTTTATTTATATTTTTATTAATTTACTATACCATTCATTAATACAAGGTGACTTATGGAGTAAATATAAAAAAATGTTTTATTTGTTTACCATACCTCTCGCTTATTTATATTTTTATTAATTTACCATACCTCTTTTACAAATATGGTATTTGGCCCATAGGATTCACTTAAATAAAACCTCTTTCTTGAGCCTTCATAATAGAACGAGGGTTATGGACTAAATATAAAAAGATGTTTTATTTATTTACCATGCGTCTAGTTTATTTATATTTTTATTTATTTACCATACCTTTTGAGTAAGTATAAAAAGACGTTTTATTTATTTACCATACCTCCACTTTACTTATATTTTTATTTGTTTACACCCTTGCATGTATATAAGGTGACTTATGGAGTAAATATAAAAAATGCTTTATTTATTTACCATACCTCTCATTTATTTATATTTTTATTAATTATGCTTTATTTATTTACCAGACCTCTCATTTATTTATATTTTTATTAATTTACCATACCTCTTTTATAAGTATGGTATTTGGGCATTTGGCCCATAGGATTCACGTAAAATAAACCTATTCTTGAAAATGGGCGAATGGATTCACTTAAATAAAACCTATTCTTGAAAATGGGCGAATGGAAGGTTGTAACTCCTAATTTCAAGGGCTAAATTTACCATTTTTACCCTCTCCCTTAAAATAAGGTGGGCTATTTGAGGTGATTTGTAAAAATGTACTATGATACAAAATATTCGCCCACTAAAAATTTAAAACCCCTTAATTTCGCCAAAGGGCGAACATTCGCCCCTAAAATCACCCCTAAGCGACATTCTTAGATGAATCAGACATGCAGCTGATTCATGTTCTCTTTAGATTTGAGTTTTTTTCAGCATCCAGCTTTGGCGGTTTTGCAGCGAATGTTTCTTGAGGATCAACAGTTTTAGCATGAGAACTTGGAAGATGGTTCTTGGTTCTTAATTTGGACTTGTCATTGAGGGGGGTAATGTTAGCCTCACTCTCACATTAAAAACAATTCTAAGTCCAAATAATTACATTAATTAAAATCATGAAAGTTAGGATTTAATCCTACCTTTCTAGATTGAGTTTGTTGCTCATGGTTAGGTGTCAATTTAGGCTTAGTTGGTTGAGAGATTCTATCGAACTAGTTAGGCTCCTAGATTAGTGTGTTGTTGAGATATTTTCTCAACCAAGTTTGTTCAAGATAGATGCACTATCTTGAGACAACTTCCTCATGTATTTATATGTATCATAAAGATTATTTCAATTATGAGAATGAGAATGCGAGGAATGCTATAAGGCTGAGGCCTTTTCCGCTATGTTTGGGTTTTCTATATGTCTGATATTTATTTTATGAGTGTGAGTCATTTATTAGTGTGTTAATTTTCTACATAAATGATTTTTTTTTTTTGGAAAAATCAAGGCCAACATGGTCGTTGACCAATTTTGGCACCTCAAAAGTTGTAGTTCCCGGATAGATCTTTCTAACGAGGTATTGTGTGCATCAAATGAAGATCGTATGCCAAAGTTTAGACCTCGGGAAGTTTATGTACCATTTTACGCAAATGGGGCCCATAGTTTCAACGCTTCATCTCCTAGTGTTAAGTTTTTGGATGTTTAGGGTTTTCAATTGTTTCTCAATAATAAATATGCCTTTGAGCCTCATTGTAACACAGTTTAGAGGCATTTAACATCCACATCTCTTCTTAGAGATAAGCTACCATCACCCGAGCTAGTATATTTCCATTCTTTTTGTAAGCATGTCTCAGTGTTTGATATTAATGAATTGAAATGTTATTTGTAATCCATCTCTATATTTATGGTTATATCTATAATTTTTGTGTTCCTGTTTAAGTTCGGACTAGTGGTATTAGAGCGGCCTTCTCTTTCTTTGTTTTTCTTTACATGTCCCCTACGCAGGCGAGATATAAGGATTTAGGGCTCGAACAGGTCGAACCTTTGCAAGACCAACCTCAAAAATCATGACAACCTCCCATGGTGGAAGAGAAAAAGGATGAGGGGGCAGGAGATCCTTTCAAAATCTTTCTCGAAGAAGCCTTCGAGTGACAAAAGAACGCAATGATGGACAACTTTTCCCTGATCCTTCAGCAACTACCCAAGGGCGACACATCTTCTTCCAGCAGCTACTCTGGAAACATCACACCCTTTAAGGTACAAGTTAACTTTTACATCCCCATATTTGAGGGTCAGATAGATGCAGACGTTGTAGATAAATGGTTAAATCTACTTGAAGGATATTCTTTTGTTCATGATTTCTCCAGCTAGGAAAATATTACTTTTTCACTTCTCAATTTTGCCCCCACATCAAGGACTTGTGGAAAACCTACTGTGAGAGGACAGACGAAATTAAACCATCACTATTTTCGGCCACACCCACTTCGAACTCATTTTGGGATGCCATCAAGGAGCAGTACTACCCTATTAGGAGCTATGAGGATAAATACATAAAGTGGACCACAATGCGGTAAGGAAGGGACCAAGATGTGTTGAAGTTTACCAATGTTTTTCATACCCTTCACATGAAGTTGGTTATCAAGGATTCTGAGAAAAATTTGGTCCTCAAGTATCGCGGATGCCTACATAGGTACATCAAGGATGAGATGGAGTTCTTGGACATATCCTCACTTGGAACGATGTACCGATACACTATTAAGATTGAAAAGAAGTTTAAACAGAAAAAGTGAGACTTTAGATCTATGAATTTGAAGAAAGGGAAAGGTGCACCCAAGCCATACATAAAAGGGAAAACCCAAGGTGGGGCAACCCAGGATAACCCACCGAAGCGGCAAGCAAAGAACAACACTACGAAGACAAAGAAGGACACGGTGTCAATTCCATAAGAGCTACACTCACAACACAAGTGAGTTTTGGGCCATGCATTCACTGGTGGCCGAGATAAAGGCTTCTTCGACCCTCCCACAAGACTACATGCCTGCATCTAGGGACTATTTCCAATAGACCTGTACCAGAGTCCAAGGAATTGAAGGCACCGTTTAATCCCATAATTCCGGCTATTGCCCAAAACTTGTTGTAACTTATGGAATTCATTAAATACATGATGACAAGGGTAATGAAACAAAAACTAACTCTAGGACTAGGCCTAACCATCGCCAACTGGGACTGACATTCTGTCCAACACTTGGCATGAATGAAATCTATAGGTGTAAAAAACATATTTAAGCATAGGGGTCTCATACTTATTTGAGAATGGCTAAGAATCATTGTTCCCTTGCATCATTAGCTGCAATAGCATTTATTAGGCCATAGGTACATTGTTCATTCATTTACCAATGAAAACATGATGAGAGCCATACATAGCCATTGCCATAGAACATATATATAACCAACATAACAAAAAAAATATCAAGGATACAATTGCCATATAGTCCACATATAAACAAGTATAATACTCATGAGATAACAAGGAAAAATAACCTCATATTAATGATGAAAAATCCAACCTAATATGGTAGTACCATGTTCCACCCGATCGTAGACATGGTTGAGAAAAATCACTCTTCATCTAGTCACCCCCGTGACATATTCCAAGCATGAATGTGGGATCTCATTCAAACACATCAATCAAATCCATTAAGGGATTCCAGAGGCCAAACCACCTCAACCCATCAAACAATGATTCCACCTCATGGTCGGACATCACAAAACCATCACCAGATTGGTCTCTACACAAGCCTTCCAGGGCTTTAGAACGTTTGTTTCTACCCTAATTCCATGGCTAGTAACTCAACCCACAACTATTGCTGGGCTCTAGAGCGTTTGTCCAACCAAGGTTCCAGGACTAGTAACTAAGGCTCCAAGACTAGTAACTCAATCCATAGTTTCTGGATGGCTTTAGAGTGTTTGTCCAACCAAGGTTGCAGAGCATTTTTCCAACCAAGGATCTAGGACTAATAACTCAACCCAAGTTGTTACAAGGCTCCAAAGTGTTTGTCCAACCAAGGCTCCATGACTAGTAACTTAACCAAAGCCGTTACAGGGCTTCCAGAGCGTTTGTCCAAACAAGGCTCCAGGAACTAATAACTCAACCCAAGCTAAAGGAAACATGAGAACCAACAAAAAAGGAACAATGAAATAAACCCATAATCTTCATTGATATCCAGGAAATGGCAAGGCTAGGCAAATCTACTGTCAATCCAGGAAATCCTCCATGCCAATGACAGATCATGACCAAAAAACCACATGCATATGCCATGCATGCCGAAACTAGTGAGGAAAACATACATGCAACTCGGTACCTGCAAGAAAAACATGTTGTATTTGTTGATCCCAATGTTCTCTGGAATTTTCCTACGCTTCCTTTTCTTTCTTACTCCAAAACTCCAAGTATGCAACACTCTCCAAGAGTGCTCCAAGAAAACTCTAAGTGTCCAAGAGTATGAGAGAGAGAATAGAATGAGAGCTCCAAAATTGAACTAACAAAAGGTTACATTGACTAAGCTTACCCATTGATCGCCATAAGCCTTTTTATTAATGAGACCTCTATTTTCTTCATTTTCCATTATTTTCCTTCAATTTCCTCCTCACATGCAACATGTGACCTTTCACCTCCTTTTTCTCCTAATTTCCATTATTTTCATAAATAAATGTGCCAAAATTCCACTTTACATTTCCAAAGCCTTTTCCATTGCCTTTGCCAATTTCCTTAGCCATACTAACCAATTGAACACCCACTAGGATTTTTTTCCCACAATTCATCTTAGAATACATGTCCCATGACCGTGGTCTTATATATTTTACATGGATTTTTAACCAGGGTTGTTACAGTACCCTCCCCCTTGGGGGAACACTGTCATCGATGTTCAATGATATCTATAACCAACAAGACTGCTGAAAACAAAACATATTGGCCGTGGAGATTTATAACATAGCTCGTTGCAGTATTTACAATGACCATCTACTAAAACATGACAAACATACTATTTACTAGAGCTTTATAACACATCTCATTACAATATTTACAATAATAACCACATATACACACATACACATTTGATTCACACAAAAAACAATCATACTGTCTATGGAGCTTTATAAACTAGCCCGATAGAATATTTACAATAATATACACATATATACATATACTCAACCAAGAAATAAAAGGATACGATGCACGTATCTATCAACAAGGGAATCGAGAGGCTTACACCTCCACCCTCAAAGGTAGTTCCAAGATTCGCCTCCTTCCCAGGAAGTCCATAATCCACTGCCAAAGTCAAAATACATATAATTTCCAACGCTACAATCCCGCGCCACTTCTCCTCTCAGGGAACAGTTACCGGCTCATTGTGCTAGGGCGCACTCCCAACATGCATCTAATTCCATTTGGCAATGGTAATGACCAAAACAAGTTCATCCCTAGTCTTCCCTTCTCTACTACACATTCCCTCTGGCAATCCAGTCACCCCCTTTCGTGTAGTCACTCACCTTCCAAGTTTCATTGACACCCCCATCCCAGGTGGTCCATCCCTTGGCAAGGCTTCCTCGCATCAGAGGATACAAAAACCAAGGCATATCCCTACCTTAAAACCATCATATTGGTCATAACATGCTCATGGAAATCAATGGAAACTATTGTGTACCAATGTCCCATAATGACCCTGCTCTTGAATACTTTACTAGCATATTGCTGCATTTTCCAATTCCTTTTGCTGTTGCAAATTCTTGTAGCCAATTTCAATCACCCAATTAGGCATTTCCATGCTTCCTATACCAAGCACATGATTCCCTTTAAATTCAAAATAAATTGAAATAACTTCAAATCATACCTCATTGGTAGCTTGTTAATAAGGTGCACTTGCAATCATGTTTAATTCTTGTCACAAGTCAAACTAGCATCTTTGACCAAATCATGATGTATAAGCACACCACATCAGGTTAGCTTAAAACAGAAACATCATAGATCAAAATCATAAATCACATGCAATCATCATAATCAAAATCATAGATCACATGTAATCAACATAGACCATAATCATAAATCACATGCATAATAAAACTAAAATAAAATATTGATACTTATCCTTTAATCAATCCTTAGCTTCTACATTTGTCCTTGTTCCGTACGCACACTAGATCAGTTGCCACACCTGACAAATACCCAGTTCCTTCTCCTCAACCATGTGCACATACACATAGTGTGCATTACACACATACAACCACATATGACATACAACACCACACAATACATGCACCTACACCTGGCATGCCACACATACACGTACAACTAGTGTATAAAACAACACATGCATACATGTACACCCAGTGTGCACCACCATACAATACATACACCTACGCGTGATGTATAAAACAACAAATATATCTATACCTGATGTACAATGCCACACAATACATGTACCTACACCTGGTGTGCAACACAATACATGTACTACACATAGTACAACTAATCCGAATTGGATCCATCAAGAAGTGTCAAAGAACCATGACTGTATAAGGTCAGGACAAATCTTTAAAAATGTCCATAACAACGATAAAAAACACCCTGAACTAGTGGCAATGGTAGCCAATGTGGAACGATGAGGACCTCTATCAAAGCGCAGTGATCGAGGCCCATGAAGACTACGCTGGAGGTCGAAGTAGCCCCTGGGAGCCCCGGATCAGGAAAAGGAGGTGGATTTTGATGCGCACTTAGCGCTAATCGCGCATCGCTGGGTGAACAAGGCCAAAATGGAGGAGCCTCGAGCACTTGGTTGCATTGGGAGTCGAAGAACTGTGGGCGGAAAAGCGAAAAGTGCTAACGTACAAAGGTGGGACCCGCGCTCTGGAAAAATTGGCGGTATTGATCCGGGTGCCCATAAACGGTAAGAGGTTTTGGATGAAAGTGGGGTGATTCCATACATCGATCGATGTGTGGCAAGTGGAGGTGAGAGAAAACCACCAGTGATCACGCGCTATCAGTCGAGCAAGTCAACCGCGCGAGACATGCATATGGTGTCGGATTTGGAGGCCCCAAATCGAACAGCTGAGATCCCGCCTGATGGAGGAAGTGGAATCGATGAAGGAATGAGCCGCGTTTTAGAAGGATTTGGAATCCGTTTGACCGCCATGACGAAGGAAAGACTTCATCCATGACATAACTGAAGGAACGAACCGATGAAGCAGGCTAGCGCCATTTAGAGGAGGACATGTGGCCACTCCCTGAGCGTTCATGTTAACATCGAACAGGGAACTCCAAGCGCAGCTGCAGAAGGTGAATAGATAGAGGTGGAAGAGGAACCAAATAGGCATGATTTTGAATGAATTCAAAACCATGAACAAAGACAGAATACAAAGTCAAGTGAGAGTCAGTCAGACAAGCCCCAAGAGGAGGACTAAACAATGAGAGACAAAAACCAGAGAAGAAGGCAGTAAAGCAAAAGCAGAAAGAGACAAAGGGCTGAGCTGACCAGCAATAGCATCAAGCACTAGAGAGCTTAAGAGATTCAAGCCATCCCATACAAGAATCTGTTCGGACTGAGAACCACATTTGGATCTTTCCACTATAGACCAGAAGGTCATAGAGCTTGTAGGAAGAAGAAGAGTCTGTGTACTCCAGTGTCTTGGGGAATCCAAGAACCACCTTGCCAAGCAAACCTGCTTCAGGATAACTCACATTGAGTCCTTGCATTGTAATTCTCTGCTTAAAGACACAATAAAACAAGGCCACCACTGGAAGCTAGACCAGAGAAGTAGCCCTAGAGAATAGGGTGAACTCCTTATTAAAATTCTTGTGTCTTTGTGTTTGCTTATTGTATTTCTCTACTGTCTTTCCAATTAAATGTCTGTGTGTTGGCAATCTGATCGATCTGTTGCTTAAATAACATAGAACACACACCAGCACATGAGTCTATAATACCTTTGTTTAATAAATCTTCAACTGATGTCACTCATAGGGTGATTATCAAATCAAGTGGTATCAGAGCAAAAGGTTGTAAGGTTAGACAAGCTTGTGTTGGTTTAGCTATTGAATGCTCACTAGATCAAAGCTAAAATTAGGAGAAGGAGATGATCAAAACTAATCCTAAAATTAGGAGAGTCTATCATCAGAAGACAATGTCAGAGGAAGGTTCTATGGGGTCAAACCCTCAATTCATAGAGATTTTCCTAGCTATAAAGTCTATGGTAGAAGAAATCTATAGGGACTTTAGAAAGCATAAGGATGAAGATTCATCAGGTTCTAAACAAGATAAAGACGAAGATGAGTCTCATTCCCATGACCACTCAAAAGGAAAGGGAAAGAGGAAAGATTTCTCACACCTCCTAATAGCCCTATGCATAATAAGGAAACATCTTTGATTAAGCTAGATGTTAAATTTGATTTGCCTATATATGATGGAGAGCTAAATGCTGAAAGGTTGGACAATTGGGTTAGACAAATTGATGTGTTGTGCAGAGTACAGAACATCAACTCAGACAAGAGCAAAATTCAGCTGGCAAGCCTATGCCTAGGAGGCACTGCCTTGGTTTGGTGGGAAGGTAGGACCCAAGCTGACATAAGGAGACATGGTAAGACTATCTCTGTCTGGAGTGACTTTGTTTCTGCAATCAAGAAGAAGTTCTATCCATTGGCCTACATGCAACAAGCCATGATGAGTTGGAAAACTCTTCGGCAGTTGAAAGGGCAAAGTGTGCAAGGGTATACTCAAGAGTTCAAAAAGAGATGTTGAGTATATCATTAGAGTCACCAAAGACTCTTTTGAAGTACATTGGTGGTCTACACAGCTACATGAGGGATACTATCCTCATGTTTAATCCCACTAGTATAGATGAGGTATCTGTACAAGCTACTCATCTAGAAGCTAGAGGAAAGAATGGAAATCCAGAAGTTGGGGGACCATCCCAACCCACTGCAAGCAAGATCAAGGAGAAAAGAAAGCAGAAGTGGAAAGCAAGGAAGGCTAACACTGCACAGAAAGGCAATGCTTCATGCACTCACTGAAAAAAGGAGGGGCATGATGATGAGCACTGTTGGATTCTGCATCTAGTGCTGAGACCTAAGAAGTCCGAGGGAAAGAAGAAGAAGACTACTGTAGCTATTCAGAAAGATTTGGGGTTAGACTCGGGAGATGAAACAAGCATTGCATCCACAGGAATAAAAGGTAAGAATTTTGAAGCATCTACTAGAAATTCTGCTCAAACTTTTATTGATGAAGAACATGAGAGAAAAAGACATGAGCGTTTTCATATTCGAGTTATTTCCAAACATCAAAAGGTTGATACTTTGTTTGATAGTGGCTCACAAGTAAATTTGAATCTGAAACAATTGTAAAGAAATTGGGATTAGCAACTACACCTCACAAGAAACCATACCTATTAGGATGGTTGAATGATAAAGCACAACTATAAGTGACTAGACAGTGCAAACTCAAGTTTTCTTTTGGGTCAACATTTGTAGATGAGGTTGATTTAGACATAAATCCTTTGGATATATGTGGAATTATTTTAGGAAGTCCTTACTTGTATGATAGAAAGGCTATTTTCTATAGAGCTGAGAACAAGTATCTACTTGTTAAAGATGGAATCGAATACTTTGTAAGAGCTCACAAGCTCAAGAATAATTATACTCTCATAAATTCTGGGTAGATGAAAAGAATGATAAATTCATGCAAACAATTCTTACTAATGGTTGTAAATGAAAATAAACCTGATAAAACCAATGTATTTGAGGGCTTTAATGCTCAGCAGCAAGCTGATATAGAAAACATTATTTCAGAGTATGATGTCTTGTTTCAGGAACCTAAAGGTCTGCCACCCAAAAAGGAGATAGTACATGATATTATTTTGCAGCAAGATGTTCCATTGCCTAACATTGGGATGTACAGGTTGTTTGCTTTAGAGAATGCTGAAATCAAGAAGCAGGTGCAGGAGTTGCTCAAGAAGGGATTCATCAAGCCCAACACATCACCATGTGGGTCACCAATTGTTTTGGTGAGAAAGAAAGATGGCTCGTGGAGAATGTGCATTGACTACCGAGTGTTGAATAAGATAACAATAAAAAATCGTTATCCCCTTCCTCGCATAGATGATCTTTTAGATCAATTGAAGGAAGTTGTTTATTTCACCAAGCTGGATTTGCACAGTGGATACCATCATGTCAGAGTTGTAGAGCAAGATGCATGGAATACTGCTTTCAAAACAAAGCATGGATTGTATGAGTGGTTGGTTATGCCTTTTGGCTTAACCAATGCTCCTGCTACTTTCATGAGATTAATGAATGATGTATTCAGGCCTTTTCTTGATGATTTTGTTATTGTGTATCTAGATGACATTCTGATTTTTAGTAAAATGTGGGAAGAACACTTAATGCATGTTAAACAGACATTAGATGTTTTGAAAAGAGAAAATTTTTATGTTAAACTCTCAAAATGTGAATTTGGCAAAACATCTCTAAATTATTTGGGTCATATAGTAGGGGGTGGTGAATTGAAAATAGATCCCTCTAAAGTGGCAGTCATTGTAAA
>APFE031464503.1:31617-43422 GCA_000404065.3 Pinus taeda | reverse complement strand
CATGCTTTGACAGGATTGAACAAGGTGTTTCAGTGGGGAGGCAAACATCAGAAAGCCTTCGACACCTTGAAAGAAAAGATTAGTACAACACCTATACTAGCACTGCCTGATCTACAAAGACCACATGAAATCCAAACAGATGCCAGTGACTATGCCATGGGAGCAGTGTTGACACAACACGGTAAACCCATATGTTATCATTCTGAGACTTTTAATCCTGCAGTAGTTGACTATCCTACATATGATAAAGAATTGTACGCATTAGTTCAGAGTGTGAAAAAGTGGAAACATTACTTAATGGGCAAACAGACAGTAATACATACTGATCATCAACCACTTCAATATCTACACTCCCAAACTAAGTTGCAGCAATCAAGGCATTATGGATGGATGGGTTTTCTACAACAGTTTCATCTAGTCATCGAATATAAAAAGGGCATACACAACAAAGTTGCAGACATGCTATCTAGACCCATTATAAATGTATCTACTATACTTAAGCATAATTTTGTACTACATGAAAGTTATATTGAACAATATGCTCAAGATATAGATTTTAAAGATGTATATGCAACTTTAAGTCAAGGCAAAAAGGTAGAAGAATTGGACTATCATGTGAAGGACTGACTCTTATATCATTGTGGGAAACTCTGCATTCCACAAACCGAGAGAGTAAAGATAATTAGAGAGGCACACACTTCTCTGATATCAAGTCACTTTGGGGTAAGTAAAACAGTGGCACAGCTGCAAAGATTTTGTTATTGGTCGAAAATGAATGAGACAATTTCTAGATATGTAAGAGGGTGTACTATGTGTGCTAAAAGCAAGCCCAACAATAGAAAACTAGGCTTGTACACTCCTTTACCAGTTCCTTCTCACCCTTGGGAAAGTGTTTCCATGGATTTTGTTGAAGGACTACCTAAATCTAGGAAAGGTCATGATTATCTATATGTGGTTGTGGATAAGTTTAGCAAAATGTGTATTTTGATACCTTGTAATAAACAAATTATAGTTGAACAAACTACAAAATTATTCTTTGAACATGTATGGGTTCATTTTGGATTATCCACTTCTATTGTATCTGATCGAGACACCCAATTTGTGGGGAAGTTTTGGTCAAGTCTGTGGGAACTAATGGACACCCAACTGAAGAAAAGCACAACTTTTCATCCACAAATCGATGGCCAGACAGAAGTAGTTAACAGGACAGTGATCCTGTTACTCAAGGGATATTGCAACAAACATCCTAAGCTTTGGGATGAATGTTTGTGTTATGTGCAACATGCTTACAATAGAGCAAAACACTCTTCTACACAGAGATCTCCTTTTGAGACTTGTTTCGGTTTCGCACCAAGGTCTCCTTTGGATTTTATCTTTGGTAAAGATACCATGGTTGATGGACATAGTGATGTGGACAAGGCAACTAGGATCATTGAACAGATCCAGGAGATCCACCAGGCAGTACAGGAACAACTGGAAAAGAGCCAAGCCAAATACAAGGCTAGGCATGACAAGCATTGGATGGAGCATAGTTTTCAAGTTGGAGACTAGGTCTGGTTGTATATCAGCAAGGACAGGATGCAAGGTGAAGGTAAAAAGCTAAAGCCTATCAGGTATGGACCTTTTAGGATACTTGAGAAAATTGGTGAAAATGCTTTTTTCCTTGATCTACCAGCCTACATGCACATCTACTCAGTCGTAAATGCAGATTGCTTGAGATTGTTTGAACCTTCGATGATTGAGGATCCTGAAGAGCAAAGTCAATTGCCTTCTATTGATGACTTGCTACCTAAATATCTCAATGAATTGCAAGAAGACACAGTCTTAGACAGGAAGGTGAGGACCACGCGTAGAGGAGATGTTGAATACTTCAGAATTGGACTCAAAGGTTCGAAGCCGAGCAATGGAAAGTGGATTGAGATTGGACAAGTGAGACAACAATATCCTCTCTTAGTCGATGCTTGAAAGAAAACCAACTTTTGGTGGTCCAAAAGCTTTTTTTAGTGGGAAAACTGTGATCCGAATTGGATCCATCAAGAACTGTCAAAGAACCATGACTGTATCAGGTCGGGACAAGTCTCTAAAAGAGTCCAAAATAGCGATCAAAAACACCCTGAACCAGTGGAAATGGCAGCCAACATGGAACGACGAGGACCTCGGTCAAAGCATGCTAATCGAGGCCCATGGAGACTGCGCAAGAGGTCAAAGTAGCCCCTGGGAGCCCTGGATTGGGAAAATGAGGTGGATTTTGATGCGCGATTAGCGCTAATCGTGCATCGTTGGGCGAATAGGGCCAAAATGGAGGAGCCTTGAGCACTTGGTTGCGTCAGGAGTCAGAGAACTGCTAGCAGAAAAGTGAAAAGCACTAACGTACAAAGGCGGGACCCGTGCTTTGGAAAAACCGGCGGTATTGATTGGGGTGCCCACAAATGGCAAGAGGTTTTGGATGAAAGCGGGGAAATTCCATACATCGACTGATGTTTGGCAAGCGAAGGTGAGAGAAAACCGTCGTTGATCGCGCGCTATCGGTCGAGCAAGTCAACCATGCGGGACGTGAGTATGGCGTCGGATCTGGAGGCCCTAGATTGGACGGCTGAGATCGCACCCGATGAAGGAAGCGAAATCGACAAAGGAATGAGTCGCATTTTAGAAGGATTTGGAATTTGTTTGACCGCCACAGTGGAGGAAAGACTTCATCCACAATGTAACTGAAGGAACGAATCGATGAAGTAGGCTGGCATCGTTTAGACGAGGACATGTGGCCACTCCCTAAGCGTTCATGTTGACGCCGAACAGGGAACTCCAAGCGCAGTTGTAGAAGGTGAATCGATAGAGGTGGAAGAGGAACCGAACATGCATGAGTTTGAATGACTTCAAAACCATGAACAAAGATAGAATACAAAGTTAAATGAGAGTCAGTCAGAGCAAGCCTCGAGAGGAGGATTGAACACTAAGAGATAGAAACCATAGAAGAAGGCAGTAAAGCAAAAGCAGAATGAGACAGAAGGCTGAGCTGACCAGCGGCAGCATTGAGCACCAGAGAGCTTGAGAGATTCAAGCCATCCCGTAGAGGAATTTGTCCGGACTGAGCACTACATTTGGCTCTTTCCACTGTAGACCAGAAGGTCACAGAGCTGGTAGGAAGAAGAAGAGTCTATGTACTCCAGTGTCTTGGGGAATCCAAGAACCACCTTGCCAAGCAAACCTGCTTCAGGAGAACTCACATTGAGTCCCTGCATTGTAATTCTCTGCTTAAAGACACAATAAAACAAGGCCACCACTGAAAGTTGGACCTGAGATGTAGCCTGGAGAATAGGGTGAACTCCTTATTAAAATTCTTGTGTCTTTGTATTTGCTTACTGTTTTTCTCTGTTGTATTTCCATTTAAATGTTTGTGTGTTGACAATCTGATTGATCTATTACTTAAATAACATAGAACACACGCCAGCACATGAGTCTGTAATACCTTTATTTAATAAATCTTCAACTGATGTCACTCATAGGGTGATTATCAGATCAAAAACACAACGAGTACACATGTCACAATGCCACAACTATATAATGCACATATATAGTACCACATGTACACAACACAACATGTATGACATGCGCATAATAAGACATGTACAATACATACACAATACCACTTTTACAAAGCACCACATGCACAATAGGTGCATAACATCACATGTATGTAGCACCACCTACACAATGCATACACAATGCCACATGTACATCGTACCACCTGTAATATGTGTACACAAAACTAGACATACACAACACCACATGCATGACATGTACATGACACCACATGTACACAACACCATATGCACGACATGTACACAATACCACCTACACACAACAGCATATGTGCAACATGTACACAACACTACATGTACAATCATGCACACAACACCATATGTACATACCACTGCATATACAACATGTACATACCACTGCATATACAACATGTACATAGCACCCTATGTACACAACACTACATATCCAACATGCACACAACACTGCATGTACATAATGCCATCTATACCCAACACTAAATATGAAATATTCACAAACACTATCTATACCACCTTGTACATAACACTGCATAAAAAACATGTACACACAACATCACAGATGCAACATGTACACCATATACAAAATATGCACAAGAGTAGTACCTCACATCCAAAATCACATTGTTTGCACCAAGAAACCTTTCTTTCGGTCTCTTATCCATGCTTGTCCCAACATACCACAGACCATGCTACTTTCATTTCACTGATGTATCCCTCAGCGTTACCTATCATAACATAAGCATAAGCATAAGCAGAATACATGCATACAATATCAATTCATATCCACATGATACTAACCTCATATATGTTTCATGACTACTCTTTCCAATTGATTCCTCATAAGGTCTGGAACCTCTTCATGTCATTCACTTGCATAAGAAATCATTCTTCCACAAGAATGATCCATGATGACCCTGTCGGACACTAACATAGATACATAGATACATACGTATGTATAAACATTAGCATAAACAATAACGATCCTGTCAGACAACGATATGCATGCATACACATATATAGATATAAACATCAATGTAAAACAATAATGATCTAGTAAGAAAATGACATACATACACACATATGTACATATAAACATTAGGATAAAACAATCATGCTCCATGATGACCCTGTTAGACTTGAAATTCGTTCATGCATACATGTATACATATATAGACATCAACATAATCATTATCACAACATAATTACTAGATATCTTAAGATAAAGGTTAAGAGAATTCCCTTTATCTGTTTACAACATGCACAACATTAAGAACAATGATTCCTAACATAGCCAAGGCATCTGACACCTCAAGTCCATTTAATTTAGCTTTCTTTATTACCTTTCCCATAACTATCCTTCCATCATCCATTTACACCAATGGACCCAACTAGTCCAACTGGATGTCATACTCTTGCCTTCAACTATCCTTATACATGCATCGAGCTTCATCCAGGTCTTACCTTGCCTGTCAGGTACCACACAACTCTCCCCAAGCTCCATTAACTTTCATCTTTCCCAACCAATTCCCAAGACTCAAAACTTAAAAGGCAAGAACAATAAAAAAATAATAAGAAAATCATGAAAACCAATAACAATACGACACCACAAATAAAGTGGCATTATCATGCACTAGACACAAACAAAACCACAATCAAGCACCACAAATGACAAATACCAAAATCACAAGACTATAAACAAATTCCATGACTAAATCCCCATGGTTCCCAATGCTTCCAAGAGGAAGCTCAACCCGAGCCTTCTTCAAGATTTCATGGCAGTCTCTTTTCTACGCAATCCCCTGCATCATATTGCCATGAACGCATAATTGTCAGTGCATAAATAAACATACAAAAATACTAGTTATCTTAACTTGTTGTGCCAAGGACATTTCCTTGTAACTAGACACGTCCATGCCATCTCTCAAGGGACTCCAATCCTTTGACGAATCTATCCATAACTAGGAACTAGTTGATGTACCTGTCAAAGACATGTTCATAACTATAGCACATATCCACATAATTTCAGACAAAATCAAGGCTAAGAAGACTTCCTGTATACAAAGTACTCATTCATTTGGAATTAGGGTTTCCAAACATAGCCAAAGGAATCCTATCCCAATTCCTTTCTTTTACCCTTTACCTTGCTGCAACTAAGCCTTACTATGTATTATCACATCACTTAGCTTTTAGTTATATAAACACATCAATTGTTACCTTTTGATGCTAATACCAAGTATCTTTCCTGCAACTATTTACACATGTCAACCACATGTTCCAAATATCATGACATCATGTATATTAATTTGAAATCAACCTTTACCAAGTCTAACAACCATGTCATACTCAACAATCAACTAACATTCAGCAGTCGTAATACATAGTGCTACAACTATCACCTACTTACACTCAAGTACATGTCAACTGTCTCAACACATATGTGTTAGTACAACCATCTTAAAACAATATCATTTGAACACATACTCAAATTATGCAGTTCATCAAACATCCAACCAACTTGCAAACATACCATGTTAAATGAATCAACTAGACGACATAATCAAATAGTCAAGCACCAAATATACGACATAAGCAAACTCATACCTTAATGTATCTCAGGGGAGGCTATCTTGTCTGCATAATCAAGCTAGATTAGCACGATATAACTTCACAACATATTAACTCAAACATAACTAAGGTCATGATATCCATAATAGTCATTGGCTGATATGTTCACATCATAAACTCATAAACATTTTTCGTTCATGCATAACAATCACATATGTACGATCAATATAGATTAGCACAATAAGTCGACTCATACAGGAATGTCATAACCCTAACCATCTGCATAGGCTAATCAAATTTAGCATGATACATGTCACATCAAGATATTAATGTAATAACCCTAATCATCAATTTACTAGCATATAACAACAATAAGTTATATATCATGCTCATCAACAACATATAACCTAATCATGAAGCCAACTATCATATAACAACAACAAGTTAACCTATAACATACTCATCAACAAGATATAACATAATCATCAAGTTATCTAACCTAAAAAAACAATAGCAATGCATACCACCACATGTTATTATCATTCATGACTATCCGACACATGTGCATATAACTACACCAATCAACTAATATCTATCATGAATGTAACCATAGCATCAATAGAATGAAAGGCATACACATAACCATAACCCATATAACGATCCCTAACCTACATACTTGCATGCCCAACATACAAACCTGTATGACGACATGCTCTTGCCTCGAGGTCCAATGTTGCAACTTCACTTTGATGCTCTGCATCTCCTACTCTATCTTAGTCAACATGTTATCATCATAAGATAAAAAATACATCATGATGACCTAATTGCATACAGTGACCTAATGCACAACAACCTTCACCATGAAAATGCATGCATAACAACATATAAAAACCTACATGCATAACAAATGCATGTACAACCATACAATCATGATGGCACATCCCACAACAACACCATCAACCTTCACATGGTGACATCACTACAACCATGATAAAAAACATGCAAATGCAACAAGCACATGGACTACCAGCATAAGGAAAACCTATGCAACTGACATGAATGCATGACCAACACACCGCCCATCCAGTCTAAGGGGTGAACCATGCCTTGATACCACTCTGTAACACCCTCCTCCCACATCTACCCAAGTAACTGGCCAAACAGGGTAAACATGTGACGAGAAGTTACTATGATATGATTCGACCTCCTAAGTAACATTAAGGAAGTGGAACTGATGGAAGCACACCATACAGATCTTCAACATCAGCAATAGGACCCCTAGGAACCATCCCACCCTTTATGCTAACCAACACCTGGGTCCCACTGAGCTTTTAGACCTCTTAACCTCTGGATGCTCCCATGTTATGGGCATGCCAGTGTCTAGAGAGCTCTGGATGCTCCCACAAGCCTACATACCTGCGTCCAGGGACTATTTCCAGCAGACCTATGCTAGAGTCCGAGGAATTTAAGACACCTTTTAAGCCTACAATTTCGACCACTACCCAAAACTTGTTGTACCTTACAGAATCCATTAAACACATGATGAAAAGGCTAACGAACCAAAAAATAACTCAAGGAATAGGCCTGGCCATCCCCAACCGTGATTGAAATTTTGTCAAACACTTGGCATGAATGAAATCTATAGGTGTAAACAACATATTTAAGCATAAGGGTATCATACTTATCTGAGAATGGCTTGTTGGGTGTGGAGCCTGATTATCTTTTGTATTCAAAGGTATCAGCCAGATGTATACCCTAAGAAGACTATACACTCCTCCACGTGGGGGGGACTTGTCCCCCCCGCGGGGGTCTGAGGGGGCTAATCCCCCCCAGTTGGGGGGTCCGGGGGCTAGCGGTTCCCCGAAGCTAAAAATAGATGTAAAACTGCCTTGTAAAAGTCTAGTAATTTCTAGTCAATCTGGGCCATTCATTAGGTGGATTATCTGACGGTAGAAGTTATGTTTAATTTAGGGTTTTTTTTCCCTAGAAGACAACCCCTCACTATATATGAGGGAATTTTATTGTGTCTATGTATATCTTTATTCTGAGTGAGGAAGAGAAAGGAGATTGAGAGCGAAGAGGGTGTTACAATAGATCTACTGTAGGTTGTATCTCTTCAGTTTGCTGGATAATATATTAAAAGAAGGACTGGCTGTTTCTTCGTGGATGTAGTCCAAACTGGGTGAACCACGAATATCTTTGTCTCTCTTGTTTTATGCGTTTTTCTGTGTTTATATTTCTGTAATATTTTATGTCTTCCATTGCTCTGTAATATATAATTTTATAACAATTAGTATGAGAGCCGAAGGTCTATTTGGCTGATAAACTCGTAGGAGAGAAGGGTTCCTCGTTTGAGTGGGAGCAATGGCGGAAGATGGTAGGTTTATGGTCGACAAATTCAACGGCCAAAACTACTAGCTGTGGGATGAAAATGAAGTATTATCTGTATCAAAGAGATTTGTACCTGCCATTGAGCAGAAAGATAAAGAAGACAACGAGTATGACAAATACAGAATGGGATATTCTCGACAGAAAGGCACTTGGAAGAATACGACTATGCCTAGCGGTATCAGTAGCATTTAATATTTCAAAGGAAACGACAACAAAGTGTTTAATGTCGGCACTAGCCAAAATATATGAAAAACCCTTGGCCTCAAATAAGGTATTTCTTATGAAGCATTTATTTAATATGAAGATGTCAAAAGGTGGATCTGTTGCAGACCATTTAAATGATTTTAATACAGTTACAAGTCAGTTAAGTTCTGTAGGGGTAAATTTTGATGATGAAGTTAGGGCTCTGTTATTTCTGTGCTCATTTCCAGAAAGTTGGAATGGTTTAGTTATGGCCATTAGTAACTCTGTCTCTGGATCTAGTTTTTTAAAGTTTGATGATGTTGTCGGTGCAATCCTTAGCAAGGAAATGCGACAGAAAAGCTCCGGTGAGACATCAGGTAATGCTTTGACTGTAGAGACTAGGGGAAGAAAAATGGAAAGAGGAAAGAGCTCAAGATATCGCAGTAAGTCATGAAAAGGCAGATCCAAGTCTAGATAGGGGATAGTGTGCTGGAAATGCAGGAAGAAAGGAATATAATAGGAAGAAAAGAATGAGACACGCAACAAGAAAACAATCATGAAGTGAATATAATAGGTGATGTGTTGCAAGATGCTTTGATTCCTTCATTAGAAAATATTATTGATGCTTGGGTGGTAGGTTCAGGGGCCTCATTCCATGCCACACCTGATAGGAAACTTTTTCATGATTATGTTCAAGGATATTTTGGATAGGTTTGATTGGGTGATGATAAACCCTGTAAAATTGTTGGAATGGGTATAGTTTTCATAAAATAGCAAAATGGAAATTAGTGGCTATTGAAGGAGGTAAGGCATGTTCTAGATCTGAAGAAAAATATGATTTCAACAAGGCAGTTGGGAGGTGAAGGTTGTGTAAGTACTTTCACAGATAAAACCTGGAAGGTCACTAAAGGATCCTTGGTAATAGCAAAAGGAGGAAAGGTTGGTGCATTGCATTTATGCAATGGTATTTCTAATTCTGTTAATTCTTTAACCTCTACAGGAGAAGATACGACATCGTGGCATCATAGGCTCGGGCACATGAGTGAGAAGGGGATGCAGATTATTCACTCAAGAAATTTGTTGCCAGGTTTGAAGCATGTTGATTTAAAATTCTGTGAAAATTGTGTTTATGTAAAACAGAAGAGAGTCAGATTCCTTAGACTTGGGAAAGAAAATAAGAGTGAAAAATTAGAGCTTGTGCATATAGATGTATGGGGACCTGCTCAGGTATCATCTCTTAGTGGTTGTCGTTGTTATGTTACTTTTATTGATGATGCAACAAAAACAACCTGGATTTATTGTATTCAAAATAAATCTAATGTATTTGATACTTTCAAGAAATGGAAAGCTTTGGTTGAAAATGAGACAGGAAAAAGGTTGAAGTGTCTCAGATCAGATAATGGAGGTGAATATTGCATCAAAGAGTTTGATAGGTATTGTTCAGAGAATGGGATTCGTAGAGAGAAGACAGTTCTAGGAACACCACAAGAAAATGGCATGTCAGAAAGGATGAACATGACAATCATGGAGCATGCAAGGTGCATGAGATTGCATGCAGGATTGCCTTTACAATTTTGGGTAGATACTGTAGATACTGTTGTTTATCTAATAAACAAAGGGCCTTCAAGTTCCTTGGATGGTGGTATTCCAGAGGAGGCATGGACAGGTAAAAAGGTAAACTACTCTTTTTCAAAGAATTTTGGTTGTGAAGCCTTTGTCCACATCAACAAAGAAAATAGAACAAAGCTTGAGGCAAAATCAAAGAAATGTACCTTTATTGGATATGGTGTTAATGATTTTGGTTATCGCTTTTATGATTATGAAAAACACAATCATTAGGAGCAGAGATGTCATATTCAATGAAAAGTTTTTGTATAAGGATTAGTTGCAGGAAAAGAAACAAGAAAAAGAAAACAGAGAATACATAGTGCTTGACGATATCATAGGAAAAGTGATGGTGCCTAAAAACATAATGATCAATAGCTAGAACAACAACCACAACAACAACAAGCACCTCAAACACCTGAAAGTGGTGTTAGAAGATCTACCAGGATAAGTAGACCCCCTGAACGATACCCTCCTTCATTATATTATGTATTGTTGACTGATTCTAGTGAACCATAATGTTAAGAAGAAGCAGTGCAGGTAGAAACCAAGAAGAAGTGGGAGCAAGCCATGAAAAAAGAGATAGACTCCTTAGCACATAACCAGACTTGGGACTTAGTCGAGTTGTCTGCAAGTAAAACAACATTGCAGAATAAATGGGTTTACAAGTTGAAGGAAGAAGATGGAGGTAGAAAAAGGAATAAAGCTAGACTTGTGGTGAAAGGGTTTGCACAGAAAAATGGTATAGACTTTGATGAGATATTTTCTTTTGTTGTGAAAATGACTTCAATCAGAACTATTCTAAGTCTAGTAGCAGCTGAAGATTTACATATTGAGCAGTTAGATGTAAAGACAACCTTTCTCCATGGGGATTTGGAGGAAGAGATATATATGCAGCAGCCACAAGGATATGAGGTAAAAGGGAAGGAGAAACTAGTGTGTAGGTTGAAGAAGAGCTTGTATGGATTGAAATAGGCTCCAAGGCAGTGGTATCTAAAATTTGACAGGTTTATGTTTGAACAAGGTTATACTAGGTGTCACTCTGATCATTGTGTTTATCTCAAAAGGAAAAATGACGGCAGCTATATTATATTGTTATTGTATGTAGATGACATGTTTGTTGCAGGTTCTAACATGCAAGAAATAAATGTGCTCAAAAGGAAATTGGCAAACTCATTTGCAATGAAGGATTTGGGTGTTGCAAAACAAATCCTTAGTATGAGAATAACTAGAGATAGGAAGAATCACAAATTAACATTGTCTCAAAGTGAGTACATAGAAAAGGTGTTGAAAACGTTTAATATGCAGAATGCAAAACCAATTAGTATACCTTTGGCTAGCCATTTCAAATTAAGTAAGGAGGCATGTCCCAAGCCTTAGGAAGAAATGACTCATATGTCTAAAGTTCCATATGCATCAGTAGTTGGAAGCTTAATGTATGCAATGGTCTGCACAAGGCTTGATATTGCACATGCAGTGGGAG